>OY755252.1:41127598-41370098 GCA_963576725.1 Azorinus chamasolen | reverse complement strand
GATTAAAATGTGTAAACAGTGGACCAATAATAAAATAACACCGTATTTTTGTTTAGAAAGTCGACTTTATTAAAAACATTTGTCTTATCATCAAAATGAAAAAGTATTGAAGTCAAGCAGGAAAAGCCTCACACAAGGCGCAACCAATACCAAAACGTCGATAGTAAATACGTCACACACTCAAACACACCCGCACGTGCACAAGTGCAAAGACACAAAACAAACATAAAAGTAAGGGTGACAAAGAGAGTATCGATTTGGAACGGTCAGTTTGAAAACCACCACACGCACACGTGTTATAATAAACACAACAGTATAAAAATTACATTTATAACATAACTCCTGACTTCAGCGTGACGTAACACCATCATATATATTTTGATATTCACGGGCATATATTCACTAGTGAATAACATTCGAACGACCGAAATGTATTCATACGCGCTGTCAAAACAAACTGACGGACGGTGACTTAACTTTCAACGATTGTGTCACGATAGATGGCAAAGGACTGTTGGCACCTGTACGCCTTAATTTCGATAAAATAATACAAATTATAATCGCTGTCAGTAAATATCTACAAAATGTATGCCAAACAGACATACCAGCTACTCTGACCAGAAACCATCCATTCTAGAGAAAAACTATGCCTCCAAAGCTTTACATTTTCTTCACCACATGTCCTTTTGTTTATGCAGATATCTACTCATAAAAATATCTCGTTAATCAGCAACTATAGTCATCTGAATCCAGCACAGCACGAACATATTTCAAATATGTTATACTCCAAATAAGCTGATCGCGAAAATCTTCCTCCTGTTCCATTTTATGCAGCAGAGCTTACTGAATCTTTTGTCCATTTCAATAAACCTTTTTCACTGAATTTGAATCGAGATATTTTTTCTCAGTGGAAATGTCCATATTCGTATAACACTGATGAAAAGCTTAATATATCAAAACGAAGGCGCATTTTGAATCCCATTGACAGTAAATGTCAGACATGTAGGCGAACTTCATTTAAACTATGAGCAAATGGCGCACTTTACACATACACATGTTGTGTACAGTGACGTCATACTGTGACGTCATACTATGTCGAAACTGTAACTCAAAATTTATTTTGACGTGTTTCTGTATGTTTTGTATCATAAACTATCACAGTTAAATTGAATACCAGAGAGGTCTGAATTAGATCCTGGTTGATATGACAGTAAGTAAAAAAGTTGGAAAATTTGGACCTACTTTGTCCCAGTTACCTAGCGAACCGAATAACACCTTTCATTCATCATTTCTATATGTAAAGAGAATTTATAACAATCCACGTTACTGCTGAAATATTGGCTGCAAATAACATTTGTATGTGTTTTATCCAGTCACCAGGCTTCTCTAGTGACATAATAAAGGGGGTGCAAATAAACTTAGGTTTATTAGGTTACTTCCGGTAGTGGAAGGTTTATTAGGTTAGTAGATAGGCGTAATGATTCTATAACCATGGAACTATTTTAGTTTTCAGTAAATATTCATAAACATGTTGATGGAATAGATCTAACAGATCTACTTGGTCACCAGAAGAATTATTCAAATGAGAAGAAATAAAAATAATTGGCTACAGCTGGATTCGAACCCGCGCCTGATCCTACAAAAACTAATTCTAATCTCTCTAGAGACGTCGCCCTTACCGATTACGCCACTGAGGCCACATACAAAATGACGTTGATTTATCACTTTTATTAATTTAATCCACCGCTGGCAAAACCCGTTTTTGATAAAATCAAATCTGGAAGCAAATATTGACAGATAAATAGTAAATGTTTTCTTTTCACTCTCATGATTATTTGATTGATAAGCTCTTACAGGGGCGGTGATAGTCATAAACCTAAATATAGCCTGTTCAGTTCCATCGATTTCTGAGTGACGTTAGGTAGAATCTAAAAATAGAAACCGAGACTACGTAACTCGAATTTGACCAAAGAATATAGATCATGTCTATTTGAAATAACTTATCGACCCTCGATTCAAATCATCTTATTTTTCAAATTCAACCACGTTTCCCTTCTAGTAATACAAGTATCGAAACTATATTCCTATCTAAAAATAGAAACCGAGACTACGTAACTCGAATTTGACCAAAGAATATAGATCATGTCTATTTGAAATAACTTATCGACCCTCGATTCAAATCATCTTATTTTTCAAATTCAACCACGTTTCCCTTCTAGTAATACAAGTATCGAAACTATATTCCTCTGCGGTAGCTCATTAGATCTATTTACGTCTAAATGGAAGTGAAAAGGGAGGGATCCGTTGATCGAAAAACTGCATTTTCAATGTAAATTATTTCAAGAGTGTTATGAGTCTATAAAAAAGACATTTAACTATATTGACTGGATAAATCGAATAATAGGTTAGTGCCGTAGATGGGACGCCTTTATCCGACTCGGAGAGAAAACAGTTGAGGCTCGGCAAGCCTCGCCTCAACGTTTTCTCCCCTCGTCGGATAAAGCGTCCCATCTACGGCACTAACCTATTATTCTCTATATGTTATAAATAGGATCTTGCATTCGTGTTCATGATTATTGGATTTATTAAATTCATAATTACAAACACGTCACATTATGACGTCATTGTACACAACTTGTGTCTATGTAAAGCGCGCTATTTAAATGAAGACCCACATACAGTCGCCAACACATCTGACACCCACTGCAATGGGATTCAAAATGCGCCTTCGTATTGGTATTATATAAGACCTTCGTTAGTGTTGTATACACATGGACATGGACATTTCCACCGAGAAACAAAAATATCGATTCAAGTTCAGTGAACATGTTTGAAATGGACAAAAGATTAAGTACGAACTGCTGCATAAAATGTGTTGGAACAGGAGGAAGATTTTCGCGATCAGCTGAGTATAGCATATTTGAAATATGTTTCTGCTGTGCTGGATTCAGATGACTATAGTTGTTGATTGACGATATATTTTTATGAGTAGAAATCTGCATAAACAAAAGGACATGCGGTGAAGAAAATGCAAAGTTGTGGAGGTATTTTCTATGTAGAATGGATTGTATGGGTCAGAGTAGCTGGTAGGTCTTTTTTGGCATACATTTTGTATATAATTACTGACAGCGATTACAATTTGTATTATTTTATCGAAATTAAGGCGCAAGTGCCAACAATCCTTTGCCATCTATCGTGACTCAATCGTTGACAGGTCACCGTCCGCCAGTTTGTTTTGACAACGCGTATGAATACAGTTCGGTCGTTCGAATTTTATTCACTAGTGAATATATGCCCGTGAATATCAAAAAATAAATGATAGTGTTACGTCACGCTGAAGCCACGAGTTATGTTATATAGCTGTGTAAAAGTCTGATCGAGCAAATGTCATTCAGTCTGTATCCTGATACCAAATGTCATTCAGTCTGTATCCTGATACCAAATGTCATTCAGTCTGTATCCTGATGTGACGTCAAGTTACTTTACGTCTTATTTGGATCCAAACTGTTTGTCAATAAGAGTGAAGTCATTATTAGTATGAGAGGAGGTAACTTTCCCGCTGCCGAATAGTATCGTCTGCGAAACATGTCGGCTGTTACAATTTTACTTAGTTTTTTTTTCAAACAACAGTAACAGACATGCCGGCTGTTACCATTTTAGTTCGTTTAATGATTGTTCTTTCAAACAAAAGTAACTAACATTTTAGATTTTGATGAGACGTTGATTTACTCGTTGTCTCATCTGGATCAAAACTGTTTCCACAGGTAATCACAAATATTGGAAGCGAAACAGTTTATATCTTACAAAACAGCAGACTCAGATCAGACAACTCCTAAAGAAGCTTCCTGATCTGGGTCTGCTGCTTGTTTACGTAATTTAGAACCTTTGGTCTGACTGAATTTTCTAGCTAAACACGCTTATCTTTCGGTATGGAATTTGCAATCAAAATTGGGAAAAAACACAAGTTTTGCCATTAAGAACACATCTCATTAACGGATATAAAATCACTTGTAAAAGAAGCTAAGGCTAGCAGCCTGGGTCCTGATGAGATGCCGAGTAACTCTAGATCAGGTCTGCACCCAACCTGTTTGCATACGTGAATCAATGATAGATAGCAGGATAAGGGTAACACAAGTCAATCATCTGCTTTGCCGGTCTCATTTTCATCCTCTATGAATACTGGACGGTTATCTATAGGCAGATCTGTACCAAATTAGGGGGATTTCTCAGGTTTCTGTTCGGGTGGCTGAAAACCATTTTCTGAAAAATAAGTGTGTAAAACACTGAGAGTGAATAGGTAAAACAACTGAGAGTGAATCGATTGTAGGCGATTTTCTGAAACAATGTGTTACCATGAAATACTGAGAGTGAATCGATTGTAGACGATTTTCTGAACGATAACAGTGTTACACTGAAATAAATAAAACATGTCTTGAGTGGCTATTAAAAAGATGAATTTCTATAACAGGTGGTAGCTTAATGCAGGACAACAATTATACAAAAATCTCCCATAGAAGCTTCCTGTATCACTTCTACTCTTTATTAAGCAACCATCTGATTTTTAAGACTATTGCGTTCAATACATAAATGACCGCTTATTACGGGAACTACCCGATTTCTTATTATCGTATGTTTCCGATATATCCCTATTAATAATGGGTTGAACACTTTATGGTATAGAGAAACCTCTCTTAACTAGACGTTCATGTATTAATATCAATACCAGTATTTAAGACAGGTGACAGAGTTATTGCAGAATTAATGCAGCGTGAAATATATTCTAACAAGCAAACAATGCGGACACCGCATTAACGGATGTTTTAACTGAAAGAACTTCACCCAAGCAATCTGCATACCAAATATAAATTGTCTAGCATATGTAGTTCAAAAGTTATAACAATTTTTAATGACAGCCAAGTTTTCAAAATAGTGACCTTGACCTAGACCTAATTTCATGTATCCTTGTATCAACTGAAAGGCCATATAATGAATTGTCTAGCATATGTGGTTCAGAAGTTATGACAAAATATGAAGATTTTCAATGATGGTCAACTTGTCTTTTGTCACTGACCGTTTCAAGGCGGTACTTCCATCTTCCTCCTATTGTATGTTTGTTTTGTCTTTGTGCGTTTCTTGTTGTTTTTATAATTATGTACATTTGCTGTTTCCTTGTGTTGCTGTTCGGGCGACTGTTTGTTCTGTATGTGGTGTTTCCTGCATGACTCATTTTTGTACTTTTGTCATAATAGGACATTGACCTTGACCTTATTTCAAATATACCAACTGAAAGGCCTTTACAAAAGCCATCTGTATACCAAAGATGAATTGCCTAACATTTGTAGTTCGGAAGTTATAACAAGGATAAAGTTTGTTAAAAACGGTTTTCGAAATAGTGATCTTGACCTTGACCTGATTTCAAGTATCCTTGTATGAAGTGAAATGCATCCACCAAAGCTATTTGCATACCAAATATGAAATTGTCTAGCTTAAGTAATTAAGAATTTCTAAGCAATGTTAACGTTTTGTTAACGACGGCACGCCGCCCGACCACCCGCCCGCCATGTTTTCGCCAAACGATAAGCCGAGATTTTTTCCGAACAATCAAGCTAAAACTGGGGGATTCTTCGAGAGCAAAAGAAGCAAGGCGAAATGATAAAACTGTAGACTCGGTTATATTGAGTCTGTTCATGAGTTGTAGTTAAATGTGCAACAGTACCCGCCCACTATCGTACAGAAATTCCTCAAAGGAACTTTCTGAATTACTTTTATCCTGTTTTAAGCAGCCACCTGCCTAAATAGATCTAAATAATTATTTTGTAAAATTCCGGTTTAGAGGGGTTTTACTATATTTACTCTCTGACAATAAAAGAGTTATTTTAGAAAAAAAATGTCTTGTCATCTGATGATACATGTCAATATATATCAGATATAGTGTAGTCCCTCTAAACCCTTTATCTGATGAATATTCAAATATTCCAAAGCAGCCATTCATTTATTGTTCACATGAGTCTTAAAAAACAGATAAGTAATGAAGAAAGCTCCTATAGGCAATCACCTGCCTTACATGTCAATAATTCTACCTCGTTATGATGGCCACTTAGGACAGATTCTACTGTATAACGACATAAAGAATATTTATTTGATGCATCTGTAGAATGCTGTATGAACACGGAAAACGTTGGTCACACCGAAAACCCTAGACTGAAATCTGTACAATACCATGAGCAATCAGAGCAGACCCTGTTCAGACGGCTCCTACGTAAGATCCGGGTTTACTCTGTTTACATAGGTGTTGAAAATGTGTATATATTATGTATGAGTTTTTGCATTAAGCTACTACATTCTTTAAAGACACATACAATGTATTTAGTTTATTGTTAGAGAGGGGATTCCCTTTACCTGTACACATAACAGCTTTCTTACATAATTTTGCTTAAGTGTAATATTACTTTTCTTATATGTTATACTTTTATTACACGTATTATTCATTTGTGATTAGGTTTTACATGTATACGTATTTTACATATGTTCTCTTTTATATGCATTTTAACAAATAAATAGACATGCCTATATGCGTATACATCAGATCCTCTCTAAAGCGTTGACATAAACATTGATGTCTTTGAAAGCAGTTGATTGTTTAATGTATGATGAACATAACACAGGAGGCTTTCTGCATGACTTTCTACGCTACCACCTGTCTGTATGACCTAGAAATAGATCTGTGCAGGTCGATTTTAGAGAGGATTTATTGTATATAGTAAACATTAACAGAAATCAATCTTTTAACCCTTTACTCCATCTTTTAGTGGCATCGAAAACTGGGGACACCAAGATCAGACGACTCCTACAAGATCAGGATATTCTCTACTTGCGAATGAAATAAAATATACCAGTCTCTACAATTTCTGAAATGAACAAACATTCCAGTTTTCATATGTCATTGTAAAACTCCTTTAATTAATATTCATGATGTCATTATTTCTTAAACGGATATTCATGGAGTAGCGGTCAAACGACCATCTATTGATTGTATGTAAACATGCAGACGGTTGTTTGACCATTTGAAAGCAGGACATACATGTACATGCATTTACAAATAGTGAAGACCCAGATCAGAGGGTTCCTTAAGGAGGCATCTTATCAGGGGCTGTACTATTCGTCATACAAAATCGACAAGAGAATTTAAATCTTTAACCCTTTCGCTGCCAATGCCGGATCTGTGATTACCTATGCAAACAGTTTGGATCCAGATAAGACGCCGAGTAACTCGGCGTCTCATCAGAATCCAAACTGTTTGTTACTGTTACTATGTTTTTGAAACAAAAATGAAGAAAATCAAAAGAATTAAAATTTGTAGCAGACGACAAAGTTAGCAGACGACAGAGTTTGGCAGCGAAAGGTTTAATGCGTACTGAGTGTACTCTATAGTTAAACATTGATGGACTATTCCACTCTGAAAATGAAACATTGAAATATTAAATGATGTTCTGTGTAACACTTTTGCCCTACATTAACCCTTTACTCCATGAATAATCATGTTAGAAATGGCATCATGACTATAATATAGTTAATTGTTACAATAACACATGAACACAGCAGGTTTAGGTGATGGCAGAACCTGTTCACTCATATCTATATTATATCATAAGCAAACTTGTCATACCCTGGTATGAGCCGTCTGATCTAGGTATACTCTGTTTGCAAAGGCGTAGAAAGGTGTATTTATGGAGTAAAGGGTTAAAGACCTATACTTCTACATGTTCCAGTTTTATGATCTCTTAAGGTTTTACGGAATATATTCTAATCGTCTCCTACAACCTTTGTCGACATGTTTCCAAACAAATATTCGACAATTTTTTATTTAAACCCTTTCGCTGCCAACAGATAATCTATTTTCGCCCAAAAAGTATGTTAACAGTTTTTGGATCCTAGACATTGTTTTCAATTCTACAGCTTAATGCAGGTCTAAAGTAACGCTAAAGTCTCCTGTAGGAGCTTTCAGCGTTACTTTAGACCTGCATTAAGATGTCATATGTGTTATAGATGTTGATTGTGCAACCAGTGCACTCCACAGCAGTGATTGCACAGCGAAATACTTATACACAGTGAATATGTATTTAATTATACAACAGGGCATGGGTAAAGAAGGAAAAATGTATTTTAAAATTCATCAAGCGAATGGTTAAGACATTTCTGTATTGTAAATTTCGGAAGGACCGAACTATTATTTCGGAAGGACCGAACTGTTATTTCGGAAGGACCGAACTGTTATTTCGAGTTATCCCGAAGTTCGACACATCGATGTTCCATTAAATTGTCATTACTTTTCTTGCGGCTTAATCTGTTCGCTTATCAAGTACGAGACAAAAGCTTTGTTTGTGGTTCAGAGTTTGATATTTCATGTAAGAACATCGATTCTGATTGCACATTTGCGTATTTTAATTATGCAAGATCTGAAAGTAGTAATCCAGGTGACGGGTCCACTGATATTTTCAACCAGTGTAGACCCAGAACTGATGGTCTGTACCGAGTATAATTCAAATTGTTTCTAGCAAATTAAACCCTGTCATACTTAATAGACTCTACTGTTAAGCAATGATGCAGGATTAGTATGCAATACAGTCTGTTTAAAGCGGCCTTTCGTTTATTTGACACTAGAGTCGTAAAAGGCAGGTGGTTGCTTAATGCAGGACAAAATACGAGCTTTCTGTATTGCTTTCGCCATGCATAACGCTACCACCTGCCTAACATACCCATATTTAGACCTCTTTCAGGGTCCATGCTTATAAAGCTTTTAGTTGAGTCTGAGTTTCGTTCTCAAGCTTTTGATTGCTCAAATCTGACTAATCAAAAACTTGAGAACGAACTCAGACTCAACTAAACGTTTTATAAGCATGGACCCAGATTGCCGCATTAGACAGTTCTGTTATAGACAGTGGGGTGTTTGCGTTGTTGGGAATTTATTAGTAAAACATATACGCCCTCAATGGAAATACAAGGACCACACTGGAAATAAGAGCATGCTCTTTATTGTGCTATCATTGGTATAGAACGCGTGCCATTGTGTTTTTTTTCACTATGCATCATTTTACGAATTATTATTTATTATGATGTGCTACATGTCTGTGAACCATATTATGTTTTCTGTTTGGCGAAATAAATCTATCTATCTATCTACCCTCTACGATACGTAGTCTGTTCGGGGAAAATAAAAATGTTTACTTTGTCTTTGTTCCCTTGGACTCTATTGAAATATAAACACGTTTGTTCCCTTAGAATGCAATAAAAAATATATACTAGTACATATAAAACTGAATCGATACTTTACATAGACACCTTGTTGCGCAGTGTGTCTGCACGCAGAAACCCCCTCTAAAACGACAACTTTATAAATAAACAAATGTGTCTTTAAAAGCGAAAGGTTGCTTTTAAGAGAGTACGAAAGTAAGCTCCTGCAGGAGATTTCTGCAGAACTTTCGCCGTGCATTAAAATACCACCTGCATCTATTATGGTGGCAGCTTAAAGTTGCACCGTATATTATGACAACAAAACATTGTGTAATAGCAACATATATCGTATGATAACACCAGACAGTGTAATAACAATGGTCATACTGCACTAGCAACATACATAGTGTAATAACTACATAGTATAATAACAACAGGTATAGTGTAATAACAACGTACATAGTGTAATAACAACATATATAGTGTAATAACACATGACATAGTGTAGTAACAACAGACATAGTGTTGTAACTACAGACATAGTGTAATAACAACAGACATAGTGTACTAAAACATCATAAAGAATAGAACTTTGAACATGTTACGTCGTATTTTATACTAAATGCCCATATTAATATCATATCAAAGCACTTGCCTGGATAAAATAAAACAAATTTATTGGGCAATATTCCTAATCATTAGGATTATTATTATTATGGCCTAGTTGATAAGGCACCCACTGAAGGATAGGGACCGAGATGTCGATGTCTCGATGCCCACCAGGGATTCTGTTCTGAAATTACCAGTTGGTGAGTCTCCAGCTAGTCCAATAATGGTTACCGAATTCCTACATATCTGGCATTAACCCTTTCGCTGCCAAACTCTGTCGTCTGCTAACTTTGTCGTCTGCTACAAATTTTCATTCTTTTGATTTTCTTCATTTTTGTTTCAAAAACATGGTGACAGTAACAAACAGTTTGGATCCTGATGAGACGTCGAGTTACTCGGTGTCTCATCTGGATCCAAACTGTTTGCATAGGTAATCACAGATCCGGAATTGGCAGCGAAAGGGTTAAGGTAACGAATCGGGACGAAATGTACAAGAAAATATTATGTTTCTCATAAAACAAATTGGCTGACAATTCAACAGGGTGGCACTATAACACAGAGCACCAGATAAAGGTGCGTACTCAAATACTAAACTCGCCATTTCTCCACTAAATCATACATGTGACTACTCTTAAACTCGTTTCCATTCTAAAGAGTAGTCAAAACATAGAATTTGGCGGAGAAATAAAGAAGTCTTATCGTGACCACTGATAATAACCAACCAGTTTACCAATACACTTTGTTTGGATTCTTCTTTTTATTGTTGACTTCTTCGCAATGAATATCAAGTGGTATTCACGAAAAATCACACTTCATTTTAACCCTTTACTCCATAAATACGCATTTCTACGCATTTGCAAACACAGTAGACCCAGTTTAGTCGGCTCCGGTTTGCTCTGTTTACTGATGGTATATATAGATGTGATTCTATAGTTTCTGACATGGTCAACATTCCCTGTATGCGTGCCGTATTTTAGCATTTAATCCAATTACAGGTAATGATGTCATTATTTCTTGCATGAATATTCATGGAGTAAAGGGTTAAGCACATATCTATGAATATTAATGCAAAACATGATGACAATATGAATATTACTTATATGCTTTTTTTAACGGCACGTACGTTAAGATGCGTATCTATTGAGTGAAGTGTTAAAACTGTCTGTCTAGCTTTGAATTGTTAAAAGGATTACTTAATCTTAACTTTCCATTAGAAAGTTTTCTAAAGTAGAAACAGTCCCCTTCTTCTTTACTTACCCCTTGATAGCAAAGGGCGCACCTAACAACACTTACAACAGCACGAACAGCAGGACGAATCATCTGCAAAAAGGTTCATACATGATGTTAGCTTCGGTGTGGTTCATCTTTCCAAATTGGATCTTTGTAATGCTGGGTATTGTTGAACCCTGTACTCAATACACACGTCTTTAACCCATTCTCTCATAAACTAGTTTTATAACCAACCTCTTTGAGAGTAAATCTACCAAAAAGGAGCATTTTTTAGAGAAAAGGAAATTCTATAAGTGTTTAGTTTTTAAGCCATTGTGATAAAAAGAGCATTTTTCCTATGTAGCAAAATTGTATGCTCTGTTTATCACAATGGTTTCAAAAAGTGACTTTTTCAGAGGCGCAAAAAGGCATTAAAATGAGGGAATGGGTTTTCAGTGGCGCAAAAAGGCATTAAAATGAGGGAATGGGTTAAACGTCGTTGCAAATTGAGTAGCGCCATATTATACGGCCCATATAGGAGCTGTCAGGTCAGGGTTTGCTCTTTATGCTTATGATATAATAAAGACATGATACTACCGATTATACAAAATCATAATATAAAACAATACATGTACAATATAAAACTGCCCTCGTTTATAGTGCAGTTATAATATTTCAATTATAATAAAACCTCTCTATAACGACCATTATTTTGTGTTAATCAGTTGGTATTGAGGACAGGTGACTGCTTAAAGCAAGGTAAAAGTAAAACAAAACGCTTCTATTGGAGCGTTGTATTACTTTCACCTTGTTTTAAGCAGCCACCTGCCTTAAACACAAAATACTTAATGTAATTTAGTGGTCGTTATAGAGAGGTTTTACTGTATTTAATATCCATGATGTCATTATTTCTTACATGGATATTCATGGAGTTAAATGACAACCCGTTTCATCATATTATTAACGCATTTTCACGCCTTTAGAAACAGAGTAGACACAGATCCGACGGTTTCTATAGTAGCCGTCTGACACGGTCTGCTCCGTATGCTTGTATAATTATAACTTACGATTCATTATGTTGAGATACGTTTGATCATATATTATCCCATTTCCGCATAGGCAATTATTTTAGACCCAATCTTTTTGGATAAGTCTACCGAAATGGAGCATTTACTGGAGAAAGGGGAAGTTTTAGAATTGTGTAGTTTTGAAACCATTGCTCAATTTATTACAATGATTTTAGAAAGTGACTTTCACAGAGGCATCAAAAGGCGTCAATGTGAAGGAATGGGTAAATCAGCCTAAGTCATTAATACATGTAGTTCTTAGCCATCTCAGCAAAACTGTTCCCGCAAGTAGGTAAGATCGCCCTTAGCATGGCGCCTCTATAGTGCTTTAACTTTTTCCCTGTTCTATGTTTATTTCAAAGTTCAATACCTACTGCATATTCATGGAAAAATAGTTATACTTAAATATGGAAAGTGGAACATTTTAGCCATTAAAGAAAGTAAAGCATCAGATCTATCAAATTCCAGTTGCAAACATAGCAGACCCTAATAAAACGGTTCCTACATGAATAGTCCGATCTGGGTCTAATGTGTTTGCAAATGCGTGGAAACGCGTTTCTATGAAAGACATTATTATATGATTGTTTCTTGAAATGATTATTTTTTATTTTGCTTTCTACTTTTTCCATTCCAATGTAGAACCAGTGTGACGGCGACTCGTTCAACGTCCCGTTTGGATCCAATACGCATGTGACAGTAAGTCCGCATTAAGCATATGGTTTAACCCTTTCCCTGTTGAATATTCATGTAGGAAATAATGGCATCATGGATATTTATTGGTTGAAGTGTTCTTATGGCATGTGTACACAGACATGCTTTGGTATTGGTAGAAATTGACATGTCAGATCTATTTAATAGAGCAGACTCTGATCAAACATTTATTTTTGGGACCGTCTGATTAGTGTTTATATGAGGGAACGGGTTTAGTATAGACAACAAATAAGGTGAAATTCGTCATAGAATCTGTTGTTTTAAGAGGCCATCAAACACGGGTATAATGACGGGTTTGTAAGTCAGGTGGCAGCTTAATACAGGTCAAAAGGAATACAGGCAGCTCCCTGCATTAAGCAATCATCTGCTTTTTAGGACATTTGTGTTCAATAAATTAATGACCGCTTACAACAGGTTCTACTGAACATCTGATTTGTACCAAGATCAAAACATTTCTAGTACAGTAAAACTTCTCTATAACGGCCACTAAATTGTGTTAATTAGTTGATATTTAGGACAGGTATCTGCTCAAAGCAATGTGAAAGTAAAACAGAATGCTCCCATAGGAACGTTCTGTTTTACTTTCACCTTGCTTTAAGCAACCACCTGCCTTTAACACAAATACTTGATGTAATTTAGTGGCCGTTATAGAGAGGTTTAACTGTACATATGCAATTGTAAATATTAGGTTAATTAAGACTCAAAATGATATGATTACTTACATTATATGAATATTTAT
This sequence comes from Azorinus chamasolen, assembly GCA_963576725.1. NCBI lineage: Eukaryota > Metazoa > Mollusca > Bivalvia > Cardiida > Solecurtidae > Azorinus > Azorinus chamasolen. Next base: position 41,356,532 of record OY755252.1, on the reverse strand, counting down.
GGAGTAAAGGATTAAGCCGCTAGTGTGCCATCATACAATAGATTTACATTAATCATTGGTTCCATGAATATGAATTAGATTCAATTTTTATAACGACACATGACCGCAGGAAATATTGGACATGGCAGAAAATGCAGAATCATATCTATATTAGATCATAAGTAAACAAGGCATATCCTGATCACATGACTCCTATAGGAGCTGTCTGATGATCTGGATCTACTCTGTTTTCATAGAAAGGACTGGTGTATTTATGGAGTAACTCTTACATTGATGGATATTTTACAAGACGCCACCTATAGGAAGATTAACTAATATAATACATGTACTTTTATCAACATTATAACTAATCAATTTATTGTCAACAAAAAACAAACGGCACGGATTCAGAGGTATAAGCAAACAGAGCAGACCCTGATCAGGCAATTCCTACATATACTATGTGGGCTGAACCTTAGACCCTGATCAGGCAAATCCTACAGATACTATATGGGCTGAACCTTAGACCCTGATCAGGCAAATCCTACAGATACTATGTGGGCTGAACCTTAGACCCTGATCAGGCAAATCCTACAGATACTATATGGGCTGAACCTTAGACCCTGATCAGGCAAATCCTACAGATAAATGTACTATATGGGCTGAACCTTAGACCCTGATCAGGCAAATCCTACAGATACTATGTGGGCTGAACCTTAGACCCTGATCAGGCAAATCCTACAGATAATATATGGGCTGAACCTTAGACCCTGATCAGGCAAATACTACAGATACTATGTGGGCTGAACCTTAGACCCTGATCAGGCAAATCCTACAGACACTATGTGGGCTGAACCTTAGACCCTGATCAGGCAAATCCTACAGACACTATGTGGGCTGGACCTTCTATGTAGAGGTGTGAATTACGGGGTTATCAAGCACAGGTTTAGCATTTTAATTTCAAAAACGTCCATATAAAGCTGCAAATTAAAGAGTATGACAAGAGGCTAGAAAGGACGTTTTTATCTGTTTGTAATTCAAATCTTTCTTTGTTGCCCAAACATGTACCACGACAAACAGTGCAGTCCTAGATCAGACACAAACCTTTCCAGTAAGAGTCTCACCATTGACTTGGCCGGTTGTTTCAACTTCTAATTAGCTGTCTTTGATTATTATTTACACTTCTAATCTCATGTCTTCATTTTACCGAAACTTTTTAACAAAATGTGGGTCACAGACAACAATTAGAAATTTGGGACTGACATAATTATTCCATTACTGAATACTATACGTATTTGCAAACAGGGTAGACCCAGATCAGACGGCTCCTTACAGGAGCCGTCTGATTAGCGACTGCACTGTTTGCTAATGGAATTATATAGATCTGATTCTACAATTTCTGATATGGCCAAATTATTTGTGCTGATATGCCATTAAAACAGCATCTACATAATTGATTATCACGCGAATATTCATGAAATAAAGAGCTAAATGCAATTTGATTTTAACTTACCATCGGACCCACCCGAACCGCCTCCAGTGGTTTCAGCTGCAAGAAGAAATAAATACAATTAGACATGTTTAACATTGTTTTACATTCAACATTTAGCCTGCTGTAAAATCCGTGCCTACTTAACCCTTTCACCGCCAATATCGCAAAACTGCGCCACGACAGATAGTGCAGTCCAAGATCAGACGTCGCATTTTCAAGGAGGCGTCTGGTCAGGGACTTCACTTTTAGTCTCAGTATCTTTTCTGTAAAATGTTTTATTCCTTTGAAATTTCCATTTATAGATCACATTCCATTATTTTATCGAAATGTTTCAACAACTGTAAGCTACAAATAGAAATTTGGCCCCGAAATTCTAAGTCTTTGAGATAGGTGGAAGCTTAATATTCCAGACGAAAGTTGTGAGCTTTCTGTCTTACTTTTGCCCTGCATTAAGCAACCACCTGTTTTTTGAAGACATCCGTGCTATTAATTGTGTAGTCGCTTCAGAGAGATTATACTGCATTTCAATTTTGTGAAGAAAGCTATGATAACATATCCCAACATTATGGATAACGACCATACCAACGATTGGTCACTCACGAACCTGTGACGCTGATGGTGACGGATGTGACTACAGTCTCAGAGCTGCCGGAAGCCTTGACGGCCAGCGTATACGACGGAGTTGTCGCGGAGCTAAGGTTGCTGGCGTTACTGACGGTCACCACACCGGTGGCGCTATCTATAGCGAATGTATCCAGTGTATTGCCGGCTGGAAAGGAAAAATATACCAAAGGGTAAATGTTAACCGACTGTACGCTGTTTGCAAAGTGTTTGTTTCATACTACAGATCGTTTAACACTTTCCATAGAAACGCATTTTAACGGTTTAACTGAGTATACCCAGATCCGATGATTCCTGCTTGTTAATGAAAAGATAAAGATAGTATTGTACATTTTCAACTATTGCCATTAAGTCAGACATTATAAAATACAGTTAACCCTTCGCTTGCTGTTCACTTCAATATACCTATCTGTAAATAGTGAAGACCCAGATGAAACAGCTCATTGATTGTGCAACCAGTGCACTCCATAGCAGTGATAGCACAGCGAAGTACTTGTACACAGTGAAGATATATGTAATTATACAACAGGACATGGGTAAAGAAGGAGAAATGTATTTTAAAATTCAGCAAGAGAAGGGTTAATCATTATGCATGATGGCATTACTTCGTACATGAATATTTATGAAGTAATGGATCAATTTATCGAGAACAGTAGAGCTTGTCTACAAGAGCAGGTGGTTGTTTAAGGCATGACGAAATTAAGGCAGAAATCGCATAAGGTCATAATATGTCAATAACTTGAGACAAACAGTTTTGATCCCTCAGCACCTCATCTGATTCCAATCGGTTTGCAAGTGTGGGTTAGGTCGCTATTTAGGAGACTACAGGTACGTTCGTAAGGCTGCTATGTATCTGTTATTGAGTACACAGTGATACCGCTACGTAGCTATTATTCAGTACACCAGTGACAATGCTACGTAGTTGTTATTGAGTAGACCAGTGATGTTGTTATACATTAATAACTGTTTAACATAATATTGAGCGGGGAAAGGGTTATGAGTTTAGCATGCTTCAATAACTGAGGTAAGGGGCCATATTTCTCTGCCAATAGTGTACATCAGATATCCTGTACTATTGTCGGTAAGGTTTGACCTGGCACTACATGAATATTCCGCGTGTTTTTCCGTAAGCAGTTTTTATCTTTCAAAACACACAATTGAAGAATGCGTTATTATACTATGACGCTAGTACATTATAAGCTTTTCAATGTAACAAAAGCGTTGGTGGCTCAGTGGTTTAATCACAGCAGTTCCGATATTAGGCTCGTGGGTTTGAGCCCCACCGTAGTTGATTTTTAAATATTTAAATGCATACATTTTAAGATATGAGACTTTTTAAATATTTTGGGCAATAAGCAGCAAGCCTCTCTTTAACAAACCTATGTTGCATTACTGAACGCTTCAGACAGGATTCGTTGTTTTTCATGTAATGTTCGTCTATACAAGTGTTCCAGTTTCCTATACCCCTATATTCGGAGACACGCTATCGTTGTATTGCTTTATAATTGCATCAAAGAAAACAACAAAACTCTTCATCCTAAAGGAAGGCACTTTTTCTCTAGGTTCCAAGCTCTTTGAACAACTCCGGACAACAACAATCCCTTCATTAGTAGTTCTCGATTCAGTACATCACCAAGACTGTTTATGTCACTATTATTGCGAATGAAAACGTTAGTGAGGCTGTTATGTATTGAATACGCCGCCAGAGGTACTGTTACTACTGTTATTGAGTACGTTAGTGGGGCTGTTTCATTCCTGTTCCGCCAGTGGGACTGTTACGTACCTGTTATTGTGTACGTCGCTGAGCCAATGTTATTCGCCACTACAGTAAGAACGTTTGTACCTGAAACAGACCTTGAAACTACAATTGAACACATTGAACCTTAAACTTAACCCTGTAACTTATGAATATTTATGTAGGACAAAACCACTGTGTGAATACTATTAGCTGTATATTTTTATGGTGATTTTATCAAGGACAATGGCAGAAACTGTAGATTCAGATCTCTATCATGGCATAGCAAACAGACAAGACCCTGTTTAGATGGGTACCTCATGCATATATATATATATATATATAAGAGAAGGTGGGAGTATCCTACCTTTTGCATCGCCATCTTTGACGCTTCCGGAATACGGTGTTCCAGTAAACGCGTCACCTGAAAACATTAAATTTTGCATTCAACAAATCATGTCAGCAAAAGAAATTACTTATAAGTGCCAAATCAGCTTCGTCTTGGAACCATTGCGTCGGTCGTGCGTTTCAAAGATGTCTCTTCAATTTCTTCTCTCAATCATATATATTTAACCGTTTCAACCGTTTCCTCCTACACACGCCTTTTGATGTATCTGTTAAAGTCATTGGTTTTGAAACCATCGTGATAAAAAAGAGCATTTGCCCCATAGGAGCAAATGCTCTATTTAACACATTGGTTTTAAAAGTATACAATTCTAAACATTTTCTTCTTTTCTGTAGAAATTCCTTTTTCAGTAGTCTTATTCAAAGAGGTTTGATGAAAAAGATCCTATGGGATAAATGGTCTGACAATAACACACGAGGTAATAGGTCGTCTAACAGTATATGAGGGAATGTATCTATAAAGCATATAAGAGAAATGGTTACATTTGTGCAGAGCATATGTTTAATAATTTACTATACCAAAGATGGGACATAGACAAAAAGTGTAAACCCAGATCAGAGGGGTCCTCGAGGAGTGGTTCAGTGGCTTCAGTGAACAAGTTGACTTAAATGTTTTCGTTATACATGCACTTTACCACTGTATTTGCAATCGCGGTTGTTGTAGAATAGTCAGAGAGGGGATACGTTTATTTACACTGTTTGTCTTTTAGGGTGTAGATGGAATAAGTGTAAGGTTGGGCACCCATAAACCGGTTTAACCCCCTCCCCCCCACACACACACACCCATTGACTTTTGTCAATGACCGTTCCAAGGCAGTACTTCCATCTTCCCCCTATTGTATGTTTGTTTTGTCTTTGTGCGTCTCTTGATGTTTTTATAGTTGTGTACATTTGCTGTATCCTTGTGTTGCTGTTCGGGCGACTGTTTGTTCTGTATGTGGTGTTTCATGCATGACTCATTTTTGTACTTTTAATGCGTAATAAATATTTTTGTTTGATGTGCCCCACTACATAAATTATATTGATTCCAAAAGTCACTTTGAACGAGTTTATCGTAACTAATGAGGGGATACTGTAGAACATGTCCTATGCGGCAATTTATATTGAACATAGGACCTGCATTAAACTATCACCTGGCTTACGGTAATACCCATAATTAGACCTGTGTTTAAAGGTCGTTTAAAGGCATTTCAAAGCTCCTTATATAAGTGACCCCCTCCCCATATACACAGTATCCAGCTGTGCTCCTGCAGTGTCCAGTCAGGGTCCATAGCCATAAGAGATAAAGTTATGTAATTATACATTGATCCTCTGTGATGGTAGCCCGCCATATCAGTTTGTGTATCAGATTCCTGACAGTCACCTCCCAAAATACACAGCATGGGTTAATGGGCCAACATTCCTTTTGAAATGCCTTTAAAGCAGCTTCTACTGTAAATAGCCTAAGAAACTCGTTCGTTGCCAGCGGCAGATATGTTGTCACCATCACGCTTCCCTGTTGCATATTCGTGTAAGGTATGATATATTATAAATTATTGAATATCATTAGGATTACTTTTTTATAACTGCATATGGAACATAACATTTTGCAGAAACTGTAGTTTCAGATCAACAGTATACCATGAGCTGCATAGAAGACTCTGATCAGACGGCGCCTACCCCACGTGAACCGTCTCATATGAGTCTACTGTTTCCATAGGCGTTAAATTCTCTATTCTGTTGCACTTATTTTTAACTCGGCTACTGTGATTGTGTCGTTTGAGAGAAGAGAAAAGTGGTACACTTAAACAGCAAAAAAGCAGCAGACGACAAATTTTGCCCATGAAAGCATGAAACTTCTGCAAGTTGCATGCGACAAATGTGATAATCTTTGAAAACAGTTTGGATCTAAATAAAATGCCGACATTCAGCCAAGACCATAACCGAGGTCGAAGAATAACACTTAATCCTTTATTCCATAAATATACCATATTACCGATGTATATTCATGTAGTGGTCGTCTAACAGACACTCGAGTACAGTAAAACCTCGATTATTCGAATTTTCGTTATAAACGAATTTAGACCCTTTTAGGCAGGTGGCTGCTTAATGCATGATGAAAGTCATGCAGAAAGCTCCTAGACTAGAGGAGCTTTCTGCATGACTTTCACCATGCATTAAGCTGCCACCTGTCTTAAAGATCGATAATAATACGTATTTTAGTTTTCGGATAATCGAGGTTTTACTGTATATCCATTTAGTGGTCGCTTAACAGAACTCATGTATATTTATTTCGTGGTTTACTAAACACTCATATATATTCATTTAGGGGTCGTGTAACATACACCGGCGTATATTCATTTAGGGGCCGTGTAACATACACCGGCGTATATTCATTTAGAAGTCGTGTAACATACACCGGCGTATATTCGTTTAGTGGTCATTTAACATGCACTCATGTATAATCATTTATTGAAGATCTAACAGACACTCATGTCTATTCATTTAGCGGTCATTTAACAGACATCCACGTGTATATATTTGATGGTCGTCCAACACACACCCATGCTATATTCATTTAGTAGTCGTCTAACAGACACCAATGTATATTCATGAATATTGATTTACTTATTCGATGTCTCATCTAAATATGAAAGTTTTGCAATGGTAAACAAATATGTTTCCGTAACATGGAACACAGTGAAATCTGTCCTAATCGACAATTTATTTATTGAACATAGTTTCTTATCTAGGTCCGTCTTGTTTGCAAAGACGTGAAAATGCGTTTACAGTAGACTTTATCATAAGTTCTCATTTATTCTCATAGTTGACCTCTTTCTGATCACCGATTACTGTAGGTCAAGGATACTTACATTGGTACGTGAGGTAGACAATATAGGTGACCAACAATAATGCAATATTCAAACGGTAACGCAATCGAATGATAAATCAATTCTTTACTGCAGTAAACCCTCTCTAATGTGTTCACCAGACTTAGATCTAATTCTGAGTCGTAGATATATATGGTAGCTTAATATTCCGGTCGAAAGTCGTGAGCTTTGCATTAGGCAAACACATGAGTTTTAAAGACACCCATACTATTTATTTTGTGGTCGCTTCTGAAAGATTATATCGTATTGCAACTTTGTACAGAAAACTGTGATAATGTATCCCCTACTAACGATTGGTCACACACCTGAAATAATGATGGTGACCTTTGCGTCTGCTTTATTTGTGCCGTCGGATGCCTGAACGGTCAGAAATTTGGGTGTTGTTTGAGACGGAATGTTACTGGCGTCACTGACGGTCACCTCACCGCTGGTGCGATCTACAGCGAATATTTCCGGTGTATTGCCGTCTACAAAAGAAACAATAACAAAGGGTAAATGTTTACCGAGTCTACACTGCTTGCAAAGTGTTTGTTTCATACTACAGCTCGTCTAACACCCTTAACTCCAAAGAAAAGCATTTTAACGCTTTACCTGAGTAGATCCAGATCATATGGCTCTTGTTTGCTATGAAATAATAAAGGTCTTATTGTACATTTTCAACTATTGCCATTATTTCATGTCACCATATGTCATTATAAAAATCGTTATGCATGATGTCATTACTTCTTATATAAATATTCAAAGAGTAAAGGATCAATATATCGAGTACAGTATAACCTGTCTATAGCAACCATATAATGAATACAATACGGAGGTAGATAAGAGCAGATGGCTACCTAACACAAGGCTAAAATAATGCAGAAAACTCCTAACGTCATTTTAGAAATACTGAAAGTAGGTGGTCCTTCGACAGCAAAAGCACCAGTGCAAAGGAGAAAATCTCAATAACCATTTTCTCCATGAATATGACAAATGATGAGTAGAAAATGACAAATGATGACTATATAAATACTAATTACAGAATAACCCCTCTAAACCGGATGTTAAATTTAGTATAGATACGGTCATGGAGATACATTTAAGCAACCACCTGCTTTTAAGGACGCACCTTTGTATTCATTTATTGGTCTTTGTTTTCTTAATGGAAAAGTAGTAAAGTCAAGCAGGCAAAGCCACATACAAGACGCAACCACCAACAACACACCGATAGACAGCATGACACACATAAACACAACCACACACCCAAAATCACAAGCACAAAGATGCAAGGCAAACAAAAGGACGGGTGACAAAGAGAGTACCGCCTTGGCACGGTCAGTAGCAAAAACACCACTGGGGGTTTAAACCGGTTTACGGACGTCCTAACCTCACACTTCTCTCAAAGTCACCCTAGCTTTACAAATAGTTTAAATAAAGGTAGCCACGCCGGACTAACCCACAACATAGACGACGGTGAACACAGGACAATATGTAGAACATAGCATAATAACTGTGGCAATTCGTCTAATATGTACTCAATGACTTTGCTGAAGTCAGAGCACCTGCAGGTAAGCCGTTAAGGGCACGACAGGGAAAAAGTAATACATGTACATGAGTCTGGCAAGCTCATCCCGTATCTGAGTTTAAGAGTATACCATCATAGAGTACTACCCTCGGCCTGTCATCGCGCAAACAAAGAGGGAAGCGTAGCTACCGACTGTAAAAGGGTCGATAACCAAACATGCAGTGCGTTGCAAAGTCTAAACCGCATTTGCAAACAGACTGGAATCAGATAATGTTCCGTGACTGACCGTGCCAAGGCGGTTACGGCGGTACTCTCTTTGTCACCCTTCGTTTTGTTTGCCTTACGTCTTTGTGCTTGTGATTTTGTTCATGTGTGGAGTGTTTGTCTCTAGTTCTTGTGTTTCTGTTGATGTTTTCTGTGTTTATCTCGTGTGTGAGTGTGCGTTTGGTGTGTGGTTGTCTGAGTGTATATGTGTGTCATGCTGTCTATCGGTGTTTTGGTGGTGGTTGCGTTTTGTATGCGTCTTGTATGTGGCTTTGCCTGCTTGACTTTACTACTTTTCCATTTGAGATAAGTATGAGGTTAGGACGTCCGTAAACCGGTTTAAACCCCCCAGTGGTGATGTTGCTACTGATCGTGCGAAGGCGGTTCTCTCTTTGTCACCCTTACTTTTGTTTGTCTTTGTGTTTGTGTTTTGTTCATGTTTGTCTCTGGTGCTCATGTATTTGTTGGTGTTTTCTGTGTTCTTCTCCTGTGTTTGCGTGTGTTTGGTTGTGTGTGTGACATGCTGTCTATTGATGTGTTGGTGGTGATTGCGTCGTGTATGTAACTTTCTACTGTATGTGTGTGTATGAGTATAAATTGCTATGCTTTCTGTAGGTGTTTTGGTGATGGTGGCGTTTTGTGTGTGGCTTTTCCTGCTTGACTTTACTACTTTTTGATTTATGTCAGTGAGGCTGTCACGCACGTGTTATTGGGTATATTAGTGAGGTCGTTATGTACCTGTTATTGAATACACCATTGAGACTGATACGTTATTGAATACTCCAGTGCGGCTGCAATGTACCTGTTATTGAGAACATTAGTGAGGCTGCCACGTGCCTGTTATTGAGTACATCAGTGGGACTGTTACGTACCTGTTATTGAGTACATGAGTGGGGCTGTTACGTACCTGTTATTTAGTACATCAGTGGGGCTGTTACGTACCTGTTATTGAGTACATCAGTGGGACTGTTACGTACCTGTTATTGAGTACATGAGTGGAGCTGTTACGTACCTGTTCTTGAGTACATCATTGGGGCTGTTACGTATTTGTTTTTGAGTACATCATTGGGGCTGTTACGTACCTGTTATTGAGGACATCAGTGGGATTGACACGTACCTGTTATTGAATGCATTAGTGGGAAGGCTTTTACGTACCTGTTATTGACTACATTAGTGAGGATGTTACGTACAAGTTACTGAGTACATTAGTGAGAATATTGTTATGTTCCTGTTATGGAGGACATCAGTAAGGCTGTTACGTACCTGTTATTGGGTACATGTTTGGGAAGGCAATTACTTATTCGTTATTGAGTAGATTAATGAGGCTGTTATGTACATTTTACTGAGTACACAAGGGAAGCTGTTACAAGAGCGTATCTGTTTTGGAATACATCCGTTAGGATATTTTACGTAAGTGTTATTGTGTTCATCAGTGAGGCTGTCACGTACCTATTATCCTTGCATATAACGTACTGTTGTCTTCTCGATTGCCAATATACTAACAAGGCGATCCCCGTCCTTACCCGCTGTTCTTGGTCGGTTTTAATTATCCTAGTATACCTGTCATTCAGAAAATCAGGTAGGAGGCTGTTCGCACCTTTTATTTAGTACATCAGATAGGAGGTTGTTACTACGTACCTGTTATTGCGTACATCAGGTAAGAAGCTGTTACCTATCTGTTAATGAGTACATCAGGTCGGATGCTATTACGCACCTGTTATTGAGTACATCAGGCAGGGGTGGCTGTTACGTACCCCTTATTGCGTACATCAGATAGGAGGTTGTTACATACTTGTTATTGTGCTTCATCAGGTAGGAGGCTGTTGGTTTATAAGTGGGACTGTTAAGTACATGTTATTGAGAAAATCAGGTAGGAGGCTGTTACGCATCCTTTAATGAGTACATCATAAAGGAGGAGGCTGTTACCTACCTGTCATTGAGTACATCAGGCTGGAGGTTGTTACATACATCAGATAGAAGGCTGTTACATACTTGTTATTCAGTACATCAGATAGGAGGCTGTTACATGCTTGTTATTGAGTAAATCAGGTTTGAGGCTGTTACATACATGTTATTGAGTACATCAGGTAGGAGGGTGTTCAGTACCCGTTACTGAGTACATCAGGTTGAAGGCTTATACATCAGATTGGAGACTGTTACATACTTGTTATTGAGTACATCAGGTTAGAGGCTGTTATAAACATGTTATTAAGTACACCAGGCAGGAGGCTGTTACATACGTGTTATTGAGTACATCAGGTTGGAGGCTGTTACATACGTGTTATTGAGTAGACCAGGTAGGAGACTGTGCAGTGCCATTTTTATTTTATTGTAGGAATGACGCGAGGCCCTCGACGGGGGAAATTCCATTATTGCTCATGACTCCGTATATACATCAGAATTTAGAGTGATACACGGCTTTTATACATGGCTAATTGACCAATCAAAATCGAGGATTTTACTTTCCAGTATAATAATATGTAAGAGGCTGGAGGTTGTTCAGTACCTGTTACAGAGTACAACGTGTAGCAGGTTTTTACGTACCTATTATTGAGTACGAAGCCGTTGCATATCAGTTATTGAGAACATTAGGTAAGAGGCTGTTACATACCTGTCATTGAGTACATCTGGTAGGAGGCTGTTACATACCTGTCATTGAGTATATCGTACCCGTGACTGAGTCAGCGGGGAGGCTGTTACGTACCTGTTATTGAATAACATTGATTTAAGAGGTTGTTACATTCCTGTTACTAAGTAGGGCAGGGAGGCTGTTTAGTACCTGTTATTGAGAACATCAGGTGGGATGTTGTTACTTACCTGTTATTGAGTACATCAGATATGAGGCTCTTGTATACCTATTATTGGGTATATCAGGTAGTAGGCTGAAAAACGTTTCTGTTTCTGTGTCAGCAGAGAGGGTGTTACATACCTGTTATTGGGCATATCAGTTTGGACGTTGTTACTGTCTTGTGAACTGAGTACAGCAGGGTGGCTGTGTAGTACCTGCTATTGAGAACATGAGGAAGGAGGATCTTATATAACTGTTATTGAGTGCATCATGCAGGATGCTGATGCATTCCTATTATTGAGTACATCAGGTAGGAGACTATTACACATCTGTTATTGAGTATATCAGGTAGGAGACTATTACACACCTGTTATTGAGTATATCAGGTAGGAGACTATTATACACCTGTTAGTGAGTATATCAGGTAGGAAACTATTACACACCTGTTATTGAGTGTATCAGGTATAAGACTATTACACACCTGTTAGTGAGTACATCAGGTAGGAGACTATTACACACCTGTTATTGAGTACATCAGGTAGGAGACTATTACACACCTGTTAGTGAGTATATCAGGTAGGGGGTTGTAAACGTAACTGTTACTGAATCAGCAGGGGGGCTGTTACGTACCTGTTATTGCGTACATTAGTTATGACCTGTTAATATTTAGTACCTTTTATTGTGTACATTAGTTATGACCTGTTAATATTTAGTACCTGTTATTGAGTATATCAGGCAGGAGGTTGTTACATATATGTATATGTTAGTGAGTACAGCACGGAAGCTGTTTCGTACCTGTTTTTGTGTACATGAGTTCGACATGTAGGGGACTGTTGCATACCTGTAAATAAATACATCAGATAGGTGGATTTCACGTACCTATTATTGTGTACGTCAGTCCCTTGCCTGCTGTGCTATTTGCCAATACAGTAAGAAATGTGGTACCTAAAATAGATATTGAAACTACAATAGAACACATTTAACCTTTTACTTAACCCTGTTACTTATGAATATTTATGTAATACATGGTCACTCTGTTGATATTATAAGCTCACTATTTGTTACGGTGATTATGAACAATGAAAATGACAGAAACAGTAGAATCAAATAAGGCGTTCAAAGGCGTCAATATGAGGGAATGGGTTAAAGACAGACATTGATACTAATTTGATCGCCCGGTACTAAAGTCGACATAACCCCCACACACCCCACCACTACCACCACCACCACCACCACCACCCTCTCGCGACAAATTATATACGGTGATCAATCGTAGCAAGAAAAGGTCAACCACAGGTATGCTATAAATACCTAGCAGTTTTATTTAAAGCATTAGTGACATCCTCAGCACCACAGATAAACGGTTTAATTCAATTGCATGACAACCTGTTTACATTTAGTTGCGCAGTAGAGCAGTCCTAATCAGTCATTCATATATTAACCAAGTAGTGTTAAAAGCAGTTGGTTGCTTAATGCAGGACAAAAGCAATGCAGATAGCTTCTATAGCAGTGTTCTGCATTACTTTTGACCTACTCTAAGCTACCACCTCTCTTACAGACCATACTCTGTTTGACTCTTAACCCTTCGCTTGATATTCACGTCAATATACCTACCTGTAAATAGTGAAGACCTAGATGAGACAGCTCCTGCAGGAGCTGTCTCATCAGGGTCTGCACTATTTACAAGTTGATTGTGCAACCAGTGCATTTCGAAGCAGTGATTGCACAGAGAAATACTTGTACATAGTGAAGATATATGTAATTATACAACAGGGCATGGGTAAAAAAGGAGAAATGTTTTTTTTAAAATTCAGCAAGCGAAGATAAGTTCCTGACTCGCCTTTACAAAGCCTCCGTAACTCGGCATCTAATCAGGATCCAAGCTGTTTCCGAATCGGCCAATAGTTTCCAGAACAATTAAGCCAACTGGATATTTTTCTTGGCATACGAAGTGGTATTTACATATCATATAAATAATTTGAAGCTATAGTCGAATGGGTAGAGACGACATAAAAGCAATTAGTTCAAGACAATCACTTTCGCTGTAGCGTATTGCCGCCAGCGAAATTTGCCGCCTGGCTCCGTTTTTATATATTTATTTTAAATTTCTACCACTTTGTTTCAAAGAAATAATCAGATATCGATTAATGAGACGACGATATATAGGCCTACGATAGCTCATCTGAATGCAAACGGTTACAGCTTCTCCTATGACAGCCATCAAATGTAATCAGAGGTCAAGTTAAGATGCGTAAATTAAAATTTCAAGAATATCATCGTTATTTCTCCATCGAACCCTGTATTGTGTTATGTGTATTTTTTAATTCATATATTACCGTACATGTAATGTACAATTATTTCTTGGCGCACAACGTTGTATTCTGACATTTCCTGCATTTTAATTATGTTACGTAATATACAATTATTTCTTCCCGCGCAACGTCGTATTCTGAAGTTTCCCGTACTTTAATTACGTTGTATAGTCTTCTATGCGTTATTATTTTGTACGTTAATACAGTAAAACCTCTCTATAACGGACACTAAATTGTGTTAATTAGTTGGTATATTAGGGCAGGTGGCTGCTTAAAGCTGCTATAGGAGCGTTCTGTTTTACTTTCACCTTGCTTTAAGCAGCTACCTGTCTTTTACACAAAATATTTGATGTAATTTAGTGGCCGTTATAGAGAGGTTTTACTGTACTGTCTAAAACAATTTACAGCGCTAGATATATTTATTTAGCATCTAAATATGCATACATTTTACAAGATATTCATACATAAAATGACATACAGTAAAACCTCTCTATAATGGCCACTAAATAGTGTTAATTAATTGGTATTTAGGACAGGTGGTTGCTTAAAGCAATGTGAAAGTAAAACAGAACGCTCCTATAGGAGCGGTCCGTTATACTTTTACATTGATTTAAGCAGCCACCTGTTATTAACACAAACTACTTGATGTAATTTAGTTTAGTTATATGGTTTCCATATAAATATTTACATAGAATCAATTTTTAATCAGTTATATTGAAATATTGCAGTAGTGTAGTTCGACCCAATAAGATGGTATAACATGTTACAAATGATGATGATAACAAATAGATCTAAGGTGACTTTGATCATGACTTGGAGGGGTATGCCGACGCTAGGAAAGCCCAGAAAGGTCCGAAGACTTATTTCCACTGGCGTCCCGAAATTAGAAGAATTTCTTCGAAAAACTGAAAGTTAATATGGTTCAATTGAAAAAACAAATATTTGAAATAAAGGATGTTCGTTCTCAAAAAAAATACAAAATGCCTATTTTATAGCAATTGGTAAATATCATTATCAATATAGGCTAAAATCAGGTATGAACATCTAATACTCTTCCAGGTAAAACGTTTTACTAACAGCAATAAACGTATAAAAACATTACAACTGGATGTCCAAGATTTTTTATATAGTATATATCTACACAAGGACTATATTATTATTATAAATGATTTTAATAACCCTACGTTATGACCACTCTTTAAAATCGTCTCAAAGAGACGATTCCAAAGAGTGGTCACAACATAGGGTTCGGTGGAGAAATGACAATTGTAGTATTTGAGGACGCACCATTATCTGTAGCTCTAGTTACTATATCTAAACTAGAATCTGTATTAAATCATTCTCTCCTAGGCTATTTTTAGACCCAATCTCTTTGAATGTATCTACCGAAAAGGAGCATTGACTAGAGGAAAGGGAAATAGAATTTTGTAGTTTGAAACCATTGTGATAAATAGAGCATTTGCTCCTATAGGAGCAAATGCTCTGTTTATCACAATGGTTTCATAAAGTGACTTCTAGAGGTGCGCAAAAATGCGTCATATTTATATGTGTTAATATTGATCGTTGTAGGCTTTCCTATGGTCACATGAAGAGATATGGATACATACCTGCTGCAATGTCATTTGCGATTGTTATGAAATACGGTGCGCCAGTAAACGTTATGCTTGCCATCTGAAAACAGTAAATTTTCAATTGACAAAACATGCCTGCAAAATAATTAAAGTTTTAATGCCAAATAAGTTTCGACTTAGAACAAAGGGCGTCTATCTTATGTTTTACAATGGGCTCTTCTTCAATTTCGTCTCTAATATATAAATTCTACCGACACCTTTTTCGTCTCTTTAATGTCACTATTTTTAAAATCATTGTGATCAAAAGAGAATATGCTCCATAGGAGCAAAGAGACTTTATTCCATAGGAGCAAATACTCTATTTAACACATTGGTTTAAAAGTAAACACTTCTAAAACATATCATTTTCCCCCGATATGTTCCTTTTCAATACATTTATTCAAAGAGGTTACATAAAAAAAAGAGTCTATGAGATAAAGAGTCTAAAAATAGCACATGAATAAATTGGTCTGAAATAAAATGTGAGGGATTGGGTCAAACATTGCACATGCGGGAATGGGTTAAATGCGTGCAGAATACATGGTTATATATACACTCAACATCAATTAGATGGATTCAAAAGGTCACTTGGAAGGATTTTATCGTAAATAATGAGGGGATACAGTACAACCTGTCCTAAGCGGTTATTTGTTAATTGAGCAAAACAAAGATGGTTGTAAAATGCATAAAGCTCCTAGATCTACATTAAACTACCATCTGTCTTACGTACCCATAATTATACATCTGTTTTAATACCGTTAAAGGGAGCTTCTACTGTAAAAAAAACTAAATTCTATGCTTTTATTTTTAATTTCTAAGAAGCTCTTTCTTTACCAGCGGCGGATACGTGGCCTTCCCTGTTGCATATCCATATGCATTAGGTACGATATATTGAATATTAATTAGATAACTTTTTATAATGGCATATGAAACATAACATTTCGCTTCAGACATAAACTGTAGATTCTGTCAGATCTAATGCATAAAATAAGCAAACAGAGAAGATCCTTATCTGACAGCGCCTACAATAGCCGTCTGATATGCGTCAACTCTCTTTCTTTAGACGTGAAATTGTCTACTCGGTTTATCTAGCGTGTCCATAACTTATATGTAACTTAACTTCTGTGATTGGGTCTTTTAATCAAACTCGAACAATGACCCTTTACTCCATAAATACGCTTTTGACGTTCGTTGCTGAGGATATTTGCAAGACGTGGTCGTGTAAGAGACACACAAGAGCCGTCTGATCAGGGTCTGCTCAGTTTGCTTAAGAAATGACAAATGTATGATTCTATAGTTTCTACTACGCCCATTTCTTCCTGGGTCCGTTGGCCTTTATAAAACATTACCTAATTAATATTCCTAATGGCATTATTTCTTACATGAATATTTATGGAGAAAAATGTTAAATACATAATGACACATGTGTTCCGGTACAATATTTGTAGACGGTAATAAAAGTGTAGCGGGTCAAACTTGTAGACGCCATATTTGTAGATGGTCATATTTACAGATGCTGTATTTGTAGAGAGCAATACTTGCAATTATAACAGACGGTCATACTCACAGACGGCCATACTTGCAATTAGAGCAGACGGTCATATTCACAGACGGCCATACTTGCAATTATAGCAGACGGTCATATTCACAGACGGCCATACTTGCAATTATAGCAGACGGTCATATTCACAGACGGCCATTCTTGCAATTATAGCAGACGGTCATATTCACAGACGGCCATAATTGCAATTATAGCAGATGGTCATATTCACAGACGGCCATACTTGCAATAATTGCAGACGATCATATTCACAGACGGCCATACTCGCAATAATTGCAGACGGTCATATTCACAGACGGTCATACTTCCAATATTTGCAGAACGTCATATTCCCAGACGGCCATACTTGCAATAATTGCAGACAGTCCTATTCACACACGGCCATACTTGCAATAATTGCAGACAGTCATATTCACAGACAGCCATACTCGCAATGATTGCAGACGGTCATATTCACAGATACCGTATACGCAGACGGCCATGTTTACAGATTCTGCATTTGCAGACGGTTATATTTGTAATATCTACAGACGGCCATATTTGCAGATGCCATATTTACAGACGGCAATATTTAGATACCGTATTTGCAGACAGCCATATTTGCCATAATTGCATACTGACACATTTACAGACGCCGTATTTGCAGACGGCCATATTTACAGACGCCGTATTTGCAGACGGCCATATTTACAGACCTCGTATTTGCAGACGGCCATACTTGCAATATTTGCAGATGCCGTATTTACAGACGGCAATATTTAGATGCCGTATTTGCAGACAGACATATTTGCCATAATTGCATACGGCCATATTTACAGACGCCGTATTTGCAGACGGCCATATTTACAGACGCCGTATTTGTAGACGGACATATAAATGGTGTTACCACGAGGTGAAGAGCTTATTCTGGGAGTATTCGATGCATATGGAAGCATAATGCAGAATGAAAGCAGTGAAAACCCCCAAAGGAGCTCTGTTCAATTATCATTATCAAGTATGCAAAAACATCCTTTTCAAGACGCCTATATATCTTAACCAATTCCCTCCTACTGACGCCTTTTGACGCCTCTGTAAAAAGCAAAAGTAGCAATGCGAAAAGAGATAATTGCAGACTCGGTTTTATTGAGTCTGTTCATGAATAGTAATTAAAAGTGCAACACTACTCATGCCCCCTAGCACCGGCTTACGTAGTATTCAATTTTCAAAACTAATAACATCTTAACTAATGATTCCGAAGGACACATTTAACACCTGCTGTTGTGAAGTACACATACTCTGAAAGTGGGAGCTCCTTCAAAAGCAAAAGTAGCAATGCTAAAAGCGAAAATTGCAGATTCGGTTCTCACCCAGAGTGTTATGGTGATGTTATCTATAAACTTAAGAAAATTCAGGGTCATATCCATTTTCATGATTTGTTTATAAAACCTTTAGGAAGAAAGCTTATTGTCCCATTAGATGGCAATGCAGTGCATGTTAGGTTATCGATCCCTTTACAGTCGGTAGCTACGCTTCCCTCGCTGCTTGCGCGATGACAGGCCGAGGGTAGTACTCTATGATGGTATAAGCTTAAACCCCGAAACATGATAAACTTGCCTGAGTCGTGTATTACCTTTTCTCTGTCGTGCCCTGGCTTCCCTGCAGTTGCTCTGACTTCAGCAAAGTCATTGAGTACATATTTGACGGACTTTTTACAGTTGCTATGCTATGTTTTACATATTGTCATGTGTTTACCGTCTTCTATCTTGTGTGTCCGCCGGGGATACCGTTATTTACACTATTTGTACTAGGATGACTTTGAGATAAACGTGAGGCTAGGACGTCCGTAAACCCGTTTAAACCCCCGGTGGTGATTTTGCCACTGACCGTTCCAAGGCGATACTCTCTTTGTCACCCTTACTTTTGTTTGTCTTGTGTCTTTTGTACGTCTACAATTTTGTTCATGTTTGGAATGGTTATCTCTAGTACTTGTGTGTTTGTTAATTTCCTTCCCTGCATTAAGCAAACACCTGTTGTTGGTTTTTTTTTAAAAAAAAACCTACATAGATAACATATGTGGTCGCTTTAGCGATATTCTACTATACGAGTATACCGTTGAGTCTAAGTCATATTGTCTGGTTTTGATCTATAATGTATTTCTTCTCATGACACTGTTCCATTTCATCACATAACTATTATATCGTGTTTGGTTGGTATCATCTATGTGAGAATTCTAAATGAGTGTTCACACATTACCACGCAGTCAGTTTTGGCGACATATATAGCACAGTCAGTTTTATCAACATGTTTTTGTTTTATAATGACATATAAACACAGAACCTTACGTACCCGTGCTATAAATTTTCCTTGCCAGGGAACTAGTCATTTGGCGACGTGGTTGTTGTTTTTTTGGTGAAGCCTAGACTTCGTTTATTCAATATAATGTGTTATTTACATATATCAAAATAACAACAACAACAATAAAAATAATCG
The DNA here is from genome assembly GCA_963576725.1 of Azorinus chamasolen. Classification (NCBI taxonomy): domain Eukaryota; kingdom Metazoa; phylum Mollusca; class Bivalvia; order Cardiida; family Solecurtidae; genus Azorinus; species Azorinus chamasolen. Next base: position 41,336,922 of record OY755252.1, on the reverse strand, counting down.
TCAAACTATGTTGTTTGTGACAAAATGGATTTTCGTATTTTTAAATAGAAAGTGTATCGCATCAGTATAATATATAATATTATTATACTTTGTAACATTTTGTTAAATTTTGCAACGAATGTATTATTTGTGTTTTTATAGTTCAGTAGTTCAAGTAATATTTTAAATTCATAGAGAAAAACTTTAAAAATGTCACATTCAAGAGTCCAGTTGTAGCTAAGAAAATAAGATTTATATATGCTAAAGCCTACTAGAGTGAGTAGTACATTAACATAAAAATAATCGGCATTTGTATAAATATAAATGGATAAATAATCTTGTATCCGAAAAGTAGTGTTTTCAAGTTCTTTAAATCGGCCTTAATACCACAGTGTTTAAATAGCAAAATAATTGTTTCCCAAAAGGATTGTATTTCAGAGCATGTTATGAACGTGTGCTCATAGTCTTCATTTTCATTGCATGTCAAAGAGTTTGGCGAGTTTTCCATTTTCAACTTAAGTCTTATTTCTCTTGTTGGGAATATTTTATTAATTGTTCTATATTTATATTGTTTAAGCCTATTGTCATATATTTTGTTAACAAATATATATATATATATATCCGTCCATGGCAGTATGCAACCGAATTTTCCGCTCCAATAATGGTGCATGTTAGGTTCCTGAAATTGCCTAACCAGTACACATTGGTATATATTTTTATTGTTACATTCATATAAGGATCGGTTGTCTACAGTTAGAGTCAGTGACGTTTTCACTCTCGTTTTGTATGAGTCTTCCGTTTTTAGCAAAGATTTCCATTTTTTAGGTATTGAGGTATTGCTTGTATTAATGTTTTATATTCTATTATCCAATTTCTTTTATCTTCTAACTTCGTTAATATGTGTGTATGATCTATCATTCCTATGTCGTTGATTATATCGTTTACAAATATTATACCTGCATTTATCCAATTGTTAAAAAGTAGACATTTATTTCTTGATTTAATAAATTTGTTACCCCATATGATTTGATTTCTAACGTTTGCAAATGTTGAGACTTCATGCTGCTTATTGCATTTGATACTTATCCAAATTTCTAATATATCTTTGTAAAATTCTGAAAGGTATGTTGTGTCTAAACTTTTTAAACTGTCTATATGGAAAAATAGTCAAACAGGGAGAGCCACATACGAAATGACACCGCACCAAACACCATCAAACAAGAAACGGTAAAGCCACAAGACAAAACATAACAGGACGCATATCAAGACGAAACACATTAAACATTAAGCATATTAAACAACAAAATTGACCGTAGGCTGAAAGCAGGAGTGCCGCCTTGGAACAGCCAGCAACCAAAATAAGCTACTGGGGGACTTTTACTGTTCATGTAGAACATTAAAAAATTGGTTCCATAGGTCTGGAATAGGTATCTAGGGATTGCCTTCCAGTTTGCATCTGTATCATCCGTTAAAGCCTTTACCCATTTTATTTTTATTGATTTGATGTACGATTCTAAGTCTAACATTTCGAGTCCTCCTTTTAATTTGTTTCCTATCAGAGTTTTTCGTTTTATCTTTTCTCTTTTTCCATTCCACAGGAAATGGTAAAACATGTTATTTAATCTACTTACAGTGTTTTGTGTACAGTTAATGTGTGAAATAAGTATGTAAACATAAGAACAAGTAATGTTTTAATAATTTGAATTTTGCCGTAAAATGTTAGTTTGCGTTTTTTACAATTTTGTATTATTTTGTGACATTTGCTGATTTTATTTTCCCAGTTAAGTTCTGAACAAAGTTCTTTATTGTTGTGGAAATAGATGGCTAAAGCTTTAATCTGGCGTTGTGGCCATGCTATATCTCCTACCGAGTCCGTGCAGTATTTTTTGCTTCCTATCCACATCCCTTCTGTTTTGTTTCTATTAAGTTTTAACCCCGAAAATGTTCCGAATGTTTTAACTATTTCTAACGCGAGTGTAATGTCGCTTTCAGTTCTTAAAAATAGCGTTGTGTCATCAGCTAATTGTGTAACCTTTAGGTTATATGTTTTATTTAAAGTATTTACTTCTATACCAGTCAAATTTTCAGAATTTCTGATGTTAGCCGCCATAACTTCAGCTGCTAAAATATATAAAAGAGAAGATATGGGACAGCCTTGCCTGATCCCGCGTGTGAGTCCGAATATTTGTGATCTAAACCCATTGTTGAAAATGCATGATTTGCAGTCTGTATACAGGGTTTTTATCAATGATATAAAACTGTCTTTAAAACCAAACTGTTTTAACACATCAAAGAGAAAATTCCATTCAATAGTATCAAACGCTTTACGAAAATCTAAAAATAATATAGCTCCTTCTATCTGTAAATTTTCTGCATAATCAATTACGTCCTGAATTTGTCTCAAGTTGTATCCAATATATCTGTTTTTAATACAGCCTTGTTGATCTAGATGTACTATTTTGTGTATTATGGTTTTTAGTCTATTTGCAAGTGCTCTTGATGCTATTTTATAATCAACATTTAAGAGGGAGATGGGTCTCCAGTTTTCTAAATCAGACGGGTCACCTTTTTATATACCAATGCTAACGAGCTTATTTTTTGTGAATTTGCCAGTTCATTGTCTAAGTAAGATTCGTTGAACGTTTTAGTTATGATATTTTCAATTTTGTGCCAAAAACATTTATAAAATTCCGAAGTAAGGCCATCTAAACCCGGACTTTTGTTTGATTTCATTTCTTGTACAGCCTCTCTTAAAGGCATTTCAAAGCTCCTTATATAAGTGACCCCCCCCCCCCCTATACACACAGTATCCAGCTGTGCTCCTGCAGTGTCCAGTTAGGGTCCATAGCCATAAGAGATAAAGTTATGCAATTATACATTGATCCTCTGTGATGGTAGCCCGCCTTATCAGTTTGTGTATCAGATCCCTGACAGTTAGCTCCCAAAATACACAGCATGGGGTTAATGGGTCAACATTCCTTTCGAAATGCCTTTAATTCCCTGCAGTTGAACAGGCCTTCGCAAACTTCTGCATCTGATTCTTGCAATTTGGTGAATGTCGTGTTGCTAAGATAAGTGTGTATTTCATTTGAGTCTATATTGTTGGTCTTATATAACGTGAATAAAATTTTACTTCTTCGTTCAATATTGTATCTCTATCAAAGGTTTTTTTCTCCATTAATACTTAAAGATGAACGTGATTTTCTTGATTGTCCAGCTTTCTCAAGATTTAGAAAATATTTCGTATTTTTTTCTCCTTTTTCGATGTAATTTACTCTAGCTCTTATCTGTGCACCTCTAGCCTTCAAATCATAGAGCGTCTGTATTTCATTTTCTACTTCGTTTATTTCATTCTTAATATCATTGTTTGGATCTTGTTTAGATAGTAATTTTGTTAATTGCTCTTCTAGTACGCTTATTTTTTCTTTTCTTTTTCTTGATTGACGTTTGGCATATTTGATTGTTATATCTTTAATATCTATCTTTAATGATTCCCACAAAGTCTTTATCGATTCGTTTTTATAGAGATCTGCACATTTGTCGATGGTATCTGATATCAGCTGGATATAGTGGGGGTCAGTTAAGTACATGTTATTAAATTTCCAAAATCCTGGGCCTCGTTTAGTGTTTTTTAATAGTTTTATTGATATGGCTAGATGATCAGTGCATTTAATGCATGCTGGTCTTATGTCCGCTTTAAGTATAAGGGGGACTATGTTTTCTTCTATTAACCAAAGGTCTATCCTACTTTTCTCAATACCATGTTTTCTTTTCCATGTAAATTGTGTTTTATTTGGATTCATTTCCCGCCAAATATAAACCGCCGGTCTGATTTGTTTAAAATTTCATTCATATCTCCACCAATAAGTTTTAAACCGAGAGCATTTTTTCCATTTAATGTGCTAACAGTTTCAAAAAATCAATTTCTGTTAGACTTATCGTTATTAGCGTACACATTGACTAATGTATAGGTTGTATCGTCATGTAAAATGTTTACAAAAACATATCTACCCAAGATGTCTATACAGAAATCTATTATTTCATGTTCTATATTTTTATTAATGAGTATCGAACAACCTCTGCTTGAACTAGAACCATATGAATGGATTATTTCCCAATCTGAAAATTCTGTGTTTACAGTGTTTGATATTTCGAAAGTGAAGTATGTCTCTTTTAAAAATAGGATGTCAACCTTTGTAGGGTGACATATTCTTTTAACCGTAAACGTTTGTCTTTGTCTCGTAAACCCTGTGCGTTTAAAGTGTAACATAACACTTATGTTACGGTAACACTTATGTTACGGGCTAAAGGTTAAATGGTTATGTACTGTATGATACATGTAGAGTATACATGTATATATTTATCAATATGTCAAGAATACACATGAGATAGTACGCCTGTCAGGTAGTCTAGACATTACATAGGCATTGGATATATATACAGGGGAGAGAGTAGGAGCTAGGAGAAGAATGAGAGAAGAGTCTTGGAGACACAGAGTCATGTATGTTAGTAAGAAATAAACATGTAGAAACGTATAGAGACTAAGTTGTTGATTACGCCACAAAAGAAAGTAAATGTAAGCTAAGCATCATTTAAAAGAAACAGATTAATGAAAACAGTGTCAAAAAGATTACTACATTTACAGCGACGTGGTTTTAGTATTTGGAAATGTTGCGAAGAAACGCAACGGACTGCTCGGTTATTGGCTGGATGGGTTATATCACAAGTGATCACCGAGGGTGCATGTTACACGTGAAGTCTGAAAAATTCCTCCAAAATGTGTAAGAAGTTTGGACAGCCAAGATATTTTCACTATATCCTATGTAGTGAAGAAAATTTTAAAGTCCCGTAATGGTTATTCATCTGTGAAAGTTTGAAATAATTCCTCTCAATGGTGTTTGAAATTTTGGACATACACCTTATATAATAAAGACATCTCAAAGTCCCATAACTCCAACGAGTTATAGCAGAGTTATGGGACTTTGAAATTTCTTATAAGATAAAGTGAAAACACTTTGTCTATTATACTGTCAAAGTAATATATCTTCATGGCACTAGTGTGCTCCAATACCTCTAAAGCTCTAGCGTAATTATGTTCCCACCAGGTAGGCTAAACTGTTCATCGATATATAGTTTGAGCTGGTACTCAAAACATTTTACGTAGCTGTGATAGAGGAGACTGAGGGCCATCTAACACATCTAAGCATCAATCCTATGAAGCCATTCAAATTTCGGAGAAACTAATATTGGGGAAACTAATATTGTGTCCATAGAACACAGACCCCCCCCCCCCCCCCCAACACACACACCTTCTCGCTCAACCACACTTCTTTGGAGATATTGTATCTAAACACTTAAACGAACAAACAATTCAGTCCATTGAGAAGAAGGTTCCAGAAAGTCAAACCAACAAAAACAACGAATGTCGGGAGCAGTAACTGCTATATTTTTGTATTAGATCAATAGGTACCATGCCCTGTGTATGAACCAATGCCTGTCTTAATACATACTGACTGGCTTCCAATTTTCACAAAAGAATATTGGCCCGAAAAAAAGGTTCAAAATTTTGATAGCAAATACATTGTAGTCTGTACATATATCACTACATGTCACCAAATCGCTACGAGTGTTAAATAAATCTTCCGCCATTGTGTCAGGCGAAATTCGAAAACACAGTGTTGACCTGTGTCTGTTCTGTTGGTTACTTATAAGAGGGTGCAGTACTGCGTACACACTCACTGTCGACAAAGTACCCATTCATGCAAGAAATAATGACATCACGAAAATAATCACCTGATGTTTTAAAACTGCGTAGAGATACGTGCATTTTTTGGCCATGACAGAAACTGTAGAATCAGGTATACATGTACTTATAATTCCATAAACACACCGGGTAGACCCTGCTCAGTCATCTCTTACATAAGGAAGCCTACTGACCTGGATCTACTCTGTTTGCTTATGGTATAACATAAATTTATTTCTACATTTCTGTTATCGCCAACGTTCCTATGTATACGTGCCATTATAAAAATAATCTAACTAATATTCATAATGTCATTATTTCTTACATGAATATTATTAATGACGAAACTTTGCTCAACAAATCATGGTAGAACCTGCCTTCAGCAGTCATCACTAAGCTGTCTAATGATTGGTCCGATAGGCAGATGGTAGCTGATTCCAGGTCAAAAGAAATGCAGAAAGTTCCTATCGGAGCATTATGCAACTATATGCCTTTTAAGACTTCTATGTTGAATAAACGAATGGGGTCTTAGGCCCGTCTCTTGACAGACTTATCAATGTACATGTAGATTCTTTTCAACAAAACCTCTCTAAAGCGACCAACAAACACATCAGAACTACAGATAAGGATGCGTACCCAAATACTGACATCGTCAATTCCCCACCAAAAACATTTACTCTGACCACTCTTAGAATTGTCTCTTGGAGACGATGCTAAAGAGACTCTTTAGAATCATCTCTTGGAGACGATCTTAACGAGAGATAACGGTATAGAGTTTGGTGGAGAATTAACGGAGCAATTGTTGAAAATATTTAAATTTACGCATCTTATCTGGACCTCTGAAAATGCATTATTATGGATCTCTTTCCCTGCCAAATCTTGTCGTCTGCAAATTCAGTCATCTGCTATATTTTATTTATTTTTCTTCATTTTGTTTTAAAAAAGAACAGTCACAGTAACGCACAGTTTTGATCCTGATGAGACGCCATCGACTCGGCGCCTGATCTAGATCCAAACTGTTTGCATAGGTAATCACAGACAGGACATTGGCAGTGAAAGAGTTAACTCCTTGCTCCATGAATATCCACTGACGGAATAATGACATCATGTAAATTAATTGCAATATTTTTATGACGGTACATCGACTAAAGAAACATAACAAACATTGTACTTATAGGCAGGCATAGCAATTCCTGGTCAGACAATTTTTGCACGAGTCGTCTGGTATGGGCATATCCCGTTTGCAAATGTATAAAAAAAAATGTGTGTGAAGTAAAGGGTTAAAGCCAGATGGAACCTTAATGCATGATTAAAGTTATACTCCTGTAGGAGTTTTCTGCGTTACTTTCGGCTTGTCTTAAGCAATCAACTGTTTTTAAAACACTAATGATTATACATTTAGTGGTCGCTTTAAAGGGGTCCTACTTATCTGGTTATAAATGAATAATGCCGTTGATACGTTCATTCCTCTAAATAGGAAATAAAATGCAATAGTACTTACCTCATTAAAGAAAAGATTCTGACACAAGAGAAGTTCGAATATTACATACGAAGACACATGCCAATTTCATGCCAGATAAATATTGACACCAAATATACCACGCGAATATTTTAAAGTGCATTGCATATTCAGTTAACCAAACAAATTGCAGCAAATGTATTCAAGTATATGCATGTATATCTATAGCCGCGTATATACCGTTACGTCACCGGCACTGACCTTTAAAACGATCTTCAATAATGAGTTTGTAATACTGGTGGTTACTTAATGCAGGTCAAAAGGAACACAGAATCCTCCTATACTTACTGTTGCCCTGCATTAAACAATCACCTGCTTTTCTGTGTTCCTGAGATGTTCAATACATGAATTGCCGCTTACGACTGTTTCTACTGTATAGAGTGTCCTGGATTTAGACATCAATGCCTTGTGTCGTACACTATTGCATTATTGGGCAATAATGTAGATCCCATTTTGCTTCTGTGCTATGGTAACGTCAGTAGTATCGACTCCGTAATAAGCAACGTGGTTTCTGGTATACGCCATTTAAGGTAGGTTCCAACTGCCGATCAGATCAACTCGACCATCCCGACCACCCAACCAAATTCCCCTACCAAGCTCGACCGAAGGCATTCATGAGTGTTATCGACCTCTACTCGGCCATACACGACCCCTCGCGGTCATTATTGACTCCTCCATGACGTCAACTAAACAACCACTCCGATCTATGCTCAATCATCTAGTTCTAGATATGATTCCTACACGATCTCTACCTGACCAACAGGACCTCTGCTCGATCTCAACCCGACCAGATCGTCATGGTCGTACTTGGGTCGATCGGGTATTACTCGAGTAAAGGTCGAGATAATTGGGTACAGATCGGGTGAATGACTTCATTCCGACCGCTCAAGATCTCTACACGATTGTCTCCCGATCAACTCGACCCTCTACTCGACCGCTCCCGATCGCTTCTCGAGCGCGTGACTACTCGATCACTACCCGATTTTTTGGACATGTCAAAATATTCGGGTAGGGAGTCCCAGTGATGCCAACCAAGGTAGACCTCCCCGATCACTCCCGATCACTCCTGCCGAAAGAGCCAGACCCGATCATTTGATCCGGCTTGATCGAGTTGATCTAATCGGCAGTGGGAACCTTGTTTTAAGGTTTAAACTTAAGATGATAAAGATACGTACTTGTGGTTGAAATACCAATAACGTTTCTGTTGACAATGGCGAATATGCGGTCACTTGTATAAACAGTATGGATCCACATGAGACGCCGAGTAACTCGCAGTTGATCAGGATCCAAATTGTTTGATACGGTGATGATGTTTTAGAAAGAATATTTACAAATGAAATTAAAGCAGACGACAACTTTTGCAGACGACATTGAGTTGTAGCGGAAGCTAGCCGAACAATAGACACCTATTCCGCCGCGCACAACTGGGTCGCAACTGCAAACAGTTTGGATCCTGATGAGACGCCGAGTAACTCGGTATCTCTTGAGGATTAAAGCTGTTTGACATTCGTTCGATTGTTTCTAACAGGTTTTTTTCGACTCGGATGTAGTCAAAATCGTACCAGACCAAAAGTTTAGCAGACATCATTTTTTGCCAGCGGGATAAATTATTTAAATGATAAAATACATGTGTATTCAATGTAAACCCCATGACATATCTGGTTTATTTATTTAACCGTTCAACATTCATGCAATGAATTATGTCAGCAGTTCAATATTTATGTAAATGATGCAGCATTGATATTAATTTTAAATATCAAATTTCTATAATGTAAAATTTTCAAGGGAATATTTTACTTTGATAACAAATGCAGAATCAGATCTAAATTATGTCATAAGCAAACATATGTCAATTTGAATCTGCCCAGGGTCTGTTCTGGGTCGATGCTTATAAAACTTTTAGCTGAGTCTGAGTTCGTTCTCAAGTTTTTGATTGGTCAGATTTGAGCCTTTGGCTCAAATCTGACCAATCAAAAGCTTGAGAACTCAAATCTGACCAATCAAAAGCTTGAGAACGAAACTCAGACTCAACTAAAAGCTTTATAAGCATGGACCCTGTTATGCTTCTGTTATACTTCTGACACTATAATAGACCTCACACTACAGTTCCAACAGTTCCAACAACTACCAACGTTCAGGTGTACACGTGCCATTACAAACAATCAGCTAATAAATTGTCATTATATCTTTCTCATGAATATTCAACAGGAAAAGGGTTATTCCATAAATACGCTTTTCTATCTACGTCTTTGCAAACAGAGTAAACAAAGATCAGACGGCTACTATAGGAGCCTTCTGATCAGGGTCTGCTCTTTTTGTGTATTATATAATATAGACATGATTCTACATTCTATAACTTATTAATATTCATGACGTCATTATTTCTTACCGATACAGTATAAAAAGAGGATGTTACAGTATTAACAGAGGATGTTACATTGCAAATAGTGGGTGATACAGTGTCAACAGAGGGTGATACAGTGTCAACAGAGGACGGTATATACAGTGTCAATAGTGGGTGATACAGTGTCAACAGAGCGGGATACAGTGTCAACAGAGGGTGATACAATTTCAACAGAGGGTGATACAGTGTCAACAGAGGACGTTATGTACAGTGTCAACAGAGCGTGATACAGTGTCAACAGAGCGTGATATAGTGTCAACAGAGGGTGATACAGTGTTAACAGAGGACGGTATGTACAGTGTCAACAGTGGGTGATACAGTGTCAACAGAGCGTGATACAGTGTCAACAGAGGTGATACAGTGTCAGCAGAGGACGGTATGTACATTGTCAATAGTGGGTGATACAGTGTCAACAGAGGATGAAACAGTGTCAACAGGGGGTGATAGAGTGCCAACAGAGGGTGATACAGTGTCAAAGGTGGGTGATACGGTGTTAACAGTGGGTGATACAGTGTCAACAGAGAGTGAAACAGTGTCAACAGTGGGTGATACAGTGTCAACAGTGGGTGATTCAGTGTCAACAGAGGGTGATACAGTGTCAACAGAGGATGGTATGTACAGTGTCAATAGTGGGTGATACAGGGTCAACAGTGGGTGATACAGTGTCAACAGTGGGTAATACAGTGTCAAAAGGGGATGATACAGTGTCACACAGTGTCAACAGAGGACGGTATGTACAGTGCCAATAGAGGATGTTACAGTGTCAACAGAGGACGCTACAGTGCCAATAGTGGATGTTACAGTGTCAATAATTGAAGTTACAGTGTCAATATTGAATATTACAGTGTAAATAGTGGATATGACAGTGTCAACAGAGGATGCTATGTACAGTGTCAACAGAGGACGCTTGAGTGTCAATAGTGGATGATACAGTGTTAATAGTGAATGATACCGTGTCAATAGTGGATGATATGTACAGTGTCAATAGTGGACGATACAGTGTCAACAGAGGACGCTATAATGTCAGCAGATGATGATACAGCGTCAACAGAGGATGATACAGTATTAACAGTTGATGATACAGTGTCTTCATTATCAACAATGGATTCTATATTATCAACAGTGGATGCCACAGTATCAACAATGGATGCTGCAGTATCAACAATGGATTCTATATTATCAACAATGGATGCTACAGTATAAAAAATGGATGCTACAGTATCAACAGTGGATTCTATATTATCAATAATGACTTCTACAGTATCAACAATGGATGCTACAGTATCAACAATGGATGCTACAGTATCAACAATGGATGCTACAGTATCAACAATGGATGCTACAGTGTCAGCAATGGATGATACAATATCAACAAATGGATCCTACAGTATCAACGATGGATGCCACGGTGTCAATAGCGGGTGCTGCAGTATCAACAATGGATGCCACAGTATCAACAATGGATGCTACAGTGTCAACAGTGGATGTTACAAGAATCGACAATGGACGTTACCGTATCAACAGTGGATATCACAGTATCAACAGTGAATGTTGCTGTATCTATAATGAATGTGACAGTATCCACAGTAGATACAACAGTCTCAGCAGTGAATGCTACAATATAAACACTGGATGTTATATTATCAACATTGTATGCTACAGTATCAACAGTGGATTAAAGAGTATCAACAACGGATATTACAATACCAGTAGTGGGTGTCAACAGGATGCGATAATACAGAGTCAACAGGGGGTTTTACAGTATAAAATATAAACAATAAAACCACAATTATCAACAGGAGATGCTACAGTGACTACAAGGATACAGTACCAACAGAGATGTGCAGTGTCTATACGAGATGATACAGTCTCTACAGGGGATGCTACAGTGACTACAGGGGAGGTTATAGTGTCTACAGGGAAAGATATAGTGTCTTCAGGTGATGACACATAGTTTACAGCGGATTATACAATGTCCAAGGGGTGATGATAAAATGTCTACAGATGATGATATAGTGTCTACAAGTGATGACACATAGTCTACAGCGGATGATACAGTGTCCACGGGTGATGACTACAGGTGATGATATAGTGTATACAGGTGATGACACATAGTCTACAGCGGATGATACAGTGTCCACGGGTGATGATACAGTGTCTACAGGTGATGATATGGTGCCTACAGGGGATGACACATTGTCCACGGTTGATTATATAGTGTCAACAGATGATGATATAGTGTCCACAGTGGATGATACCGTGTCTACAGTGGATGATATAGACAAGTGTCTACATGTGATGATACAGTGTCTACATGACTGTGATGATACACTGACTACAAGGGCGATATAGTGTCTACAGGTGATGATATAGTGTCTACAGTGGATGATAACGGCCGCGTGGCTCAGAGATAGAGCGTCCGCCTGCGGTACGGAAGGTCGTGGGTTCGATCCCCGGCCGCGACAGATCAAAAGTAGTTAAAAGTTGGCTCTAGTACCTCCCTTGTCTACGCTCGACATTAAAGGTGTAGTTCTAGGACTGGTCGGCCCGCCGTCAGGATAATGTGACTGGGTGGGGTGACCTTGCCATGTACCTGCAGCAGAGGTATTCCAGTGAGGCAGCACTACAACTTGTCTCATGCGGGTGCCGTCTGCAAATAACTGAAATACTGTTGGTCGGACGTAAAACCCAACTCACTCACTCACTGCAGTGGATGATACATTGTCTACAACGGATGATATAGTGTATACAGGTGTTGATACAGTGACTACAGGGGACGATATGGTGTCCACAGGTGATTATATAGTGTCTATAGTGGATGATACAGTGCCTACAGGTGATACAGTGTCTACATGGGACGGTATAGTTTTTACAGTGGATTCTACAGTGTCTATATGGGGTGATACAGTGTCTATATGGGGTGATAATTATCTACAAGGGACGAAACAGTCTATACAGGGGTTGATACGGTGTCTACAGAGAATGCTACGGTATCTACAGAGAATGGCACGGTGTCTACATGGGATGATACGGTGTCTACAGGGAATGCTACGATGTCTACAGAGAATGGCAGAGAATGATACAGTTTCTACGGGGGACTACATGGATACAGTACCGACAGGGGTGTGCAGTGTCTATACGAGATGATACAATCTCTACAGGATATGCTACAGTGTTCACAGGGGATGACGTCTAATCTAAATCTACTCTGTTTGCAAAGGTGTGCTAAAATGATGTCCCTGTAGAGTAGTGGGATGAGTGGTGCATCTATAGTTTGAAAGGTGATTGAAGGCAGATGGTGGCAGCAAACGGGATAGACACAGATTTGCTGTTATGTATCCAACGCGTTGTCTGATCAGTAGCTACACTATTCATCACCAATAAGAAAATGGTATCGATTTGTTCTGCATCTTTCAAAAAGGATAAAACACTTCGCCATAGACTTTATCAAATACCTCACCATAGACGTAATGTCAAACTTGATCAAATACCTTATGATAAACGTGATGTCAAACTTGATCAAATACCTCAACATATTCGTGATGTCAAACTTGATCAAATACTTCACCATAGACGTGATGTCAAACTTGATCCTATACCCCATCATAGACGTGATGTCAAACTTGATCAAATACCTCACCATAGACGTGATGACAAACTTGATCAAGTACCTCATCATACACGTGATGACAAACTTGATCAAGTACCTCATCATAGACGTGATGACAAACTTGATCAAATACCTCATCATACACGTGATGACAAACTTGATCAAGTACCTCATCATAGACGTGATGACAAACTTGATCAAATACCTCATCATACACGTGATGACAAACTTGATCAAGTACCTCATCATAGACGTGATGACAAACTTGATCAAATACCTCACCATAGACGTGATGACAAACTTGATCAAGTACCTCATCATAGACGTGATGACAAACTTGATCAAATACCTCACCATACACGTGATGACAAACTTGATCAAGTACCTCATCATAGACGTGATGACAAACTTGATCAAATACCTCACCATAGACGTGATGACAAACTTGATCAAGTACCTCATCATAGACGTGATGACAAACTTGATCAAATACCTCACCATAGACGTGATGACAAACTTGATCAAATACCTCACCATAGACGTGATGTCAGACTTGATCAAATACCTCACCATAGACGTGATGACAAACTTGATCAAGTACCTCATCATAGACGTGATGACAAACTTGATCAAGTACCTCATCATAGACATGTAGTCTGGTGCGGGTCTACACGTTTTACATTATTTTACAATAAGATCCCCTGTTGTTTTTAATAGATTTAACATTTTCCTCATAGAGAGGCCGTTAGACGAGACCGACATTAGATGAGTTTGTTTAGGAGCAAGGTCAAAGTAAAGGTCTGGTCAAGGTCTTTTAATGTTGTCCATGAAACAAGACTATTGATCTGCCATAGCTAAACATTCATATATGCATACACCACTAACACAACTTCAAGTGATTAATATTTATGATGCAATTATGTATTATTAAACTTTTAAATAGTCAATAAACATTTAAAGGGGATGTCCCTACATTTGACGCGTTTCATGAACACTTTAAATATACAAACTCATTTCGAGGGCTTGGTGCAAAACTATTCTAACTCCTTCACTTAGTTTTACACCAAGCCCTCGATTTGTTTATATGCTGAAAGTAGTATATCGCAAAAAGCCCCATCCAATTACCGTTCATAATGACAAAACATCCATGTGTTTGATATCGCCGATCCCGGTTTTACTCCCCGATGCTTCAGTTTTATTCGGGTTGGGTTTTAGTTTCGTAACTGTTCGCCCAATTCGTGATTCTCCCACCACTTCCGAGAAAGCTATTACGTAAACAATGGAGGGATCGGGTGATCATCGGCAAAACGCGGAAAAACTTAACGGAAAGGGCCGATATTATTGTGTTGTAGAACAAAAATTATCAGTATTGATGAAATCGGTTTATTTGTATTAAAGGGGCATTTTTCGATATAAGTTCAAATTGGGAACCTTCATAATAATGATAGAGCGTAACAAATACCAAGTGTTATGATATTATTGAAAATACGCGATCATTGTAGGGACTTCCTCTTTAATGATCGCATTTCACCGTTTTCCATCAGAGATTGAGAACAACAACGAATATAAGAATAGAAACATTAATTAACTCTCATCCCGTTCATCGATAATTGGCAGGCATTTACAGACAGCTTTGATCCAGATGAGATATCGAGTAACTCGGCGTTCTGTCGAGATAAGAGCTGTTTGACACTCTGTCAATAGTTCCTTAATACCTTGAAGGAAACGGTATTGGTCAAACTTGCATCAAATCAGAATTTACATGTACGTGTACATTTGTTCACAGATAAGGGTTAACCTATTGAGTGTGGGATACACATGCACTGTCATTTGCATACATGTAAAATGCAGACCCGTGTCAGAAGACTTCTAGAAGAATCCTGTTATCAGGGTCTGCACTGTTTGTCATTCAAAATCCTTTATCAAGTATATTTTTCCAACTGAGTGGACTCTACAGTCAAACATGGATGAGCTAGTTCACTCTGAAATATCGCCTCTGGAGGGTTAACACACATATATACTGCCCTGTTAGCTAGTTATGGTTCTAATAAGTCATACATAATTTAATAGCCGTTTACAATTAGTAATGATGATATTGAAAAGGAACAAAAAATACTCACACCAACTTGTGTAACGAACTCAGAAAAGCCCCTATAAATTGGACGTTAAATTTGGTGTAATTATCGGTCTTGGAGACAGGTGGCCGCTTCATGCAGGATAAAAAGTCACACAGAAAGCTCCTCTGTGACCTTTCTGCATGACTTTCATCCTGCATTAAGCAGTCACCTGCTAAAGTTATCTATTTTTTTCTCGACTAGTATTCTAGTTACATGTAGATGGGTTTTACTGTAGCATAAATAGCGATAGTTTTCGCAAACAAGATTGGTCTGAATGAGACGAAGAGTAAAGGCGTAATGTATCAGGATCCGAACTGTTTGAGAACCAAATTGTATTAACTTTTTATCTGTTGAATATGTAAACAAGAATTTATTACTTAATGAAGACTCATTAACTAATTTTTATAATGGCCACTAAACAAACGAATCGTTTATCATGGCAGAAACTGTAGAGCCAGGGCTATACCACGTCATACACAAACAGAGCAGACCCTGACCAGGCTGTTCGTACAGGAGTTGTCTTGTCTGTGTGCCTACTTTGTTTGCAAAGGCGTGATAAAGCGTTTGTAAGAAGGAAATGCTTTATGTAGAGCCGAAAATACAGAGTTTAGAAATATGAAGAGGACAAAATGCTTAAGTTTAACCCATTCCAATGCATATAGGCTATATTTAGATCGAATCTCTTTGAGTAAATCTACCGAAAAAGAGCATTTACTAGAGAAACAGTAAATTTTAGATTTATGTAGTTTAAAACCATTGTGATAAATAGATAATTTTATCCTATGTAGCAAATGCTCTATTTATCACAATGGTTTCAAATAGTGATTTTTACAGATGCGTCAAAAGGCGTTAATATGCGGGGACGGGCTAATCGTGTTTTATAACACTGTGTCTGCACAGCTTTTAAGTTGTTTGTGATTATTCAATCCTTTGAATAATGAGTTTTAAAAATGAAATAGTTCATCAGTATTTAACTGTACAATCCATTCAGCATAAAATACTCAACAACTTTACTACATATTTGTGATTAGCAAAAAAACCTACCCTGATCTGAAGACCATCTGGTCTCGGTTTACACTGTTTGCACTCGTGCCCAGCAGTCAAAGAATTAAAGTTTTTGAGAAACTACAGACAGGGTGTCAAACAGTGAGAATCAATATGAGATGCCAAGGGTGTCTCATAAGGATCCAAGCTGTTTGAAATGGCCACGTCACGCTTAGCAGGGAAAGAGTTAACTCATTCGCTGCCAATGTCGCATCTGTGATTACCTATGCAAACAGCTTGGATCCAGATGAGACGCCGAGTAACTTGGCGTCTCACCAGGATCCAAACTGTTTGTTACCGTGACTATGGTTTTGAAACAAACACGAAGAAAATAAAAAAAATGAAAATGATAGCGGAGGACAAAGTTAGCAGACAAGAGAATTTGGCAGTGAAAGAGTTAAACAGTTCTTCATTGCTGCGAATTTATGATAAATGCAAACAAGATAGACACAGATTCCATAAAGACTGAGCTTTTGTTATACTGTTATTTTATCATTTAATGAACAATTGACGATATTTGGAGTCTCAAAAAATAAGCAGATGACATTTTTTTTATATCAGGCGAAAGCTACGTTATGATCCAGTCATTAAACGACCATGTACAAGTTATAACAGCATAGTGTAGGTACATGGGTACAGCGGATACGTAAACCTGTATCCCATACTGCCCATAGACACGCTCTCTATAACAGCATAGCGTAGGTACAGGGGTAACTCTCTTCAACAGATACGTAAACGTGTACCCCATTGACACGCTCTCTATAACAGATACGTAAACCTGTACCCCATATACACGCTCTCTATAACAGATACGTAAACCTGTACCACATAGACACGCTCTCTATAACAGATACGTAAACCTGTACCCATAGACACGCTCTCTATAACAGATACGCAAACCTGTACCCCATAGACACGCTCTCTATAACAGATACGTAAACCTGTACCACATAGACCCGCTCTCTATAACAGATACGTAAACCTGTACCACATAGACACGCTCTCTATAACAGATACGTAAACCTGTACCCATAGACACGCTCTCTATAACAGATACGTAAACCTGTACCCATAGACACACTCTCTATAACAGATACGTAAACCTGTACCCCATAGACACGCTCTCTATAACAGATACGTAAACCTTTACCCCATAGACACGGTCTCTATAACAGATACGTAAACCTGTACCACATAGACACACTCTCTATAACAGATACGTAAACCTGTACCACATAGACACGCTCTCTATAACAGATACGTAAACCTGTACCCCATAGACACACTCTCTATAACAGATACGCAAACCTGTACCACATAGACACGCTCTCTATAACAGATACGCAAACCTGTACCCCATAGACACACTCTCTATAACAGATACGCAAACCTGTACCACATAGACAAGCTCTCTATAACAGATACGCAAACCTGTACCCCATAGACACACTCTCTATAACAGATCCGTAAACCTGTACCCCATAGACACGCTCTCTATAACAGATCCGTAAACCTGTACCACATAGACACGCTCTCTATAACAGATACGTAAACCTGTACCACATAGACACACTCTCTATAGCAGATACGTAAACCTGTACCACATAGACACGGTCTCTATAACAGATACGTAAACCTGTACCCATAGACACGTTCTCTATAACAGATACGTAAACCTGTACCCCATAGACACGCTCTCTATAACAGATTCGTAAACCTGTACCACATAGACACGGTCTCTATAACAGATACGTAAACCTGTCACCAATAGACACGCTCTCTATAACAGATACGTAAACCTGTACCATATAGACACACTCTCTATAACAGATACGTAAACCTGTACCATATAGACACGTTCTCTATAACAGATACGTAAACCTGTACCCATAGACACGCTCTCTATAACAGATACGTAAACCTGTACCCATAGACACGCTCTCTATAACAGATACGTAAACCTGTACCATATAGACACGTTCTCTATAACAGATACGTAAACCTGTACCCATAGACACGCTCTCTATAACAGATACATAAACCTGTACCCATAGACACGCTCTCTATAACAGATACGTAAACCTGTACCCATAGACACGCTCTCTATAACAGATACGTAAACCTGTACCACATAGACACGCTCTCTATAACAGATACGTAAACCTGTAAGCCATAGACACGCTCTCTATAACAAATACGTAAACCTGTACGCGATAGTCACGCTCTCTTTAACAAATGCGTAAACCTGTACCGCATAAACACACTCTCTATAGCAGATACGTAAACCGGTACACAATAGACACGCTTTCTATAACAGATACGTAAACCCGTATCCCAATGACACGCTCTCTATAGCAGATACGTAAACCTGTATCCAATAGACACGTTCTCTTAAGCAGATACGTAAACCTGTCACCCATAGACACGCTCTCTATAGCAGATACGTAAACCTGTACCACATAGACACGCTCTCTATAACAGATACGTAAACCTGTCACCAATAGACACGCTCTCCATAACAGATACGTAAACCTGTACCACATAGACACGCTCTCCATAACAGATACGTAAACCTGTAAGCCATAGACACGCTCTCTATAACAGATACGTAAACCTGTACCACATAGACACGCTCTCTATAACAAATACGTAAACCTGTATCCCATAGACCCGCTCTCCATAACAGATACGTAAACCTGTATCCCATAGACACGCTCTCTATAACAGATACGTAAACCTGTATCACATAGACACGCTCTCTATAACAGATACGTAAACCTGTACCCATAGACACGCTCTCTATAACAGATACGTAAACATGTACCCCATATACACGCTCTCTATAACAGATACGTAAACCTGTACCCCATAGACACGCTCTCTATAACAGATACGTAAACCTGTACCCCATAGACACGCTCTCTATAACAGATACGTAAACCTGTACCCATAGACACGGTCTCTATAACAGATACGTAAACCTGTACCATATAGACACGGTCTCTATAACAGATACGTAAACCTGTACCCATAGACACACTCTCTATAACAAATACGTAAACCTGTACCCCATAGACACGCTCTCTATAACAGATACGTAAACCTGTACCATATAGACACACTCTCTATAACAGATACGTAAACCTGTACCCATAGACACGCTCTCTATAACAGATACGTAAACCTGTACCATATAGACACGTTCTCTATAACAGATACGTAAACCTGTACCCATAGACACGCTCTCTATAACAGATACGTAAACCTGTACCCATAGACACGCTCTCTATAACAGATACGTAAACCTGTACCATATAGACACGTTCTCTATAACAGATACGTAAACCTGTACCCATAGACACGCTCTCTATAACAGATACGTAAACCTGTACCCATAGACACGCTCTCTATAACAGATACGTAAACCTGTACCCATAGACACGCTCTCTATAACAGATACGTAAACCTGTACCACATAGACACGCTCTCTATAACAGATACGTAAACCTGTAAGCCATAGACACGCTCTCTATAACAAATACGTAAACCTGTACGCGATAGTCACGCTCTCTTTAACAAATGCGTAAACCTGTACCGCATAAACACACTCTCTATAGCAGATACGTAAACCGGTACACAATAGACACGCTTTCTATAACAGATACGTAAACCCGTATCCCAATGACACGCTCTCTATAGCAGATACGTAAACCTGTATCCAATAGACACGTTCTCTTTAGCAGATACGTAAACCTGTCACCCATAGACACGCTCTCTATAGCAGATACGTAAACCTGTACCACATAGACACGCTCTCTATAACAGATACGTAAACCTGTCACCAATAGACACGCTCTCCATAACAGATACGTAAACCTGTACCACATAGACACGCTCTCCATAACAGATACGTAAACCTGTACCACATAGACACGCTCTCCATAACAGATACGTAAACCTGTCACCCATAGACACGCTCTCTATAACAGATACATACACGTGTACCCATTAGCCACGCTCTCTATAACACATACGTAAACCTGTATCCCATAGACACGGTCTCTATAACAGATACGTAAACCTGTACCACATAGACACACTCTCAATAGCAGATACATAAACCTGTATCTCATAAACACACTCTCTATAGCAGATATGTAAACCTGTACAACACAGATACACTCTCTATAACAAATACGCAAACCTGTACCCCATAGACACGCTCTCTATAACAGATACGTAAACTTGTACCACATAGATACGCTCTCTATAACAGATACGTAAATCTGTCACCAAAAGACACGCCCTCCATAACAGATACGTAAACCTGTCACCAATAGACACGCTCTCCATAACAGATACGTAAACCTGTCACCCATAGACACGCTCTCTATAACAGATACATACACGTGTACCCAATAGACACGCTCTCTATAACAGATACGTAAACCTGTACCACATAGATACGCTCTCTATAACAGATACGTAAATCTGTCACCAAAAGACACGCCCTCCATAACAGATACGTAAACCTGTCACCCATAGACACGCTCTCTATAACAGATACATACACGTGTACCCAATAGCCCCGCTCTCTATAACAAATACGTAAACCTGTATCCCATAGACACGTTCTCTATAACAGATACGTAAACCTGTACCACATAGACACACTCTCAATAGCAGATACGTAAACCTGTATCTCATAAACACACTCTCTATAGCAGATACGTAAACATGTACAACACAGATACACTCTCTATAACAAATACGTAAACCTGTATCCCATAGACACGCTCTCTATAACAGATACGTAAACCTGTACCACATAGATACGCTCTCTATAACAGGTACGTAAATCTGTCACCAAAAGACACGCCCTCCATAACAGATACGTAAACCTGTCACCAATAGACACGCTCTCTATAACAGATACGCAAACCTGTACCCCATAGACACGCTCTCTATAACAGATACGTAAACTTGTACCACATAGATACGCTCTCTATTACAGATACGTAAACCTGTACCACATAGATACGCTCTCTATAACAGATACGTAAACCTGTACCCATAGACACGGTCTCTATAACAGATACGTAAACCTGTACCATATAGACACGGTCTCTATAACAGATACGTAAACCTGTACCCATAGACACACTCTCTATAACAAATACGTAAACCTGTACCCCATAGACACGCTCTCTATAACAGATACGTAAACCTGTACCATATAGACACACTCTCTATAACAGATACGTAAACCTGTACCCATAGACACGCTCTCTATAACAGATACGTAAACCTGTACCATATAGACACGTTCTCTATAACAGATACGTAAACCTGTACCCATAGACACGCTCTCTATAACAGATACGTAAACCTGTACCCATAGACACGCTCTCTATAACAGATACGTAAACCTGTACCATATAGACACGTTCTCTATAACAGATACGTAAACCTGTACCACATAGACACGCTCTCTATAACAGATACGTAAACCTGTACCCCATAGACACGCTCTCTATAACAGATACGTAAACCTGTACCCATAGACACGCTCTCTATAACAGATACGTAAACCTGTACCACATAGACACGCTCTCTATAACAGATACGTAAACCTGTAAGCCATAGACACGCTCTCTATAACAAATACGTAAACCTGTACGCGATAGTCACGCTCTCTTTAACAAATGCGTAAACCTGTACCGCATAAACACACTCTCTATAGCAGATACGTAAACCGGTACACAATAGACACGCTTTCTATAACAGATACGTAAACCCGTATCCCAATGACACGCTCTCTATAGCAGATACGTAAACCTGTATCCAATAGACACGTTCTCTTAGCAGATACGTAAACCTGTCACCCATAGACACGCTCTCTATAGCAGATACGTAAACCTGTACCACATAGACACGCTCTCTATAACAGATACGTAAACCTGTCACCAATAGACACGCTCTCCATAACAGATACGTAAACCTGTACCACATAGACACGCTCTCCATAACAGATACGTAAACCTGTACCACATAGACACGCTCTCCATAACAGATACGTAAACCTGTCACCCATAGACACGCTCTCTATAACAGATACATACACGTGTACCCAATAGCCACGCTCTCTATAACACATACGTAAACCTGTATCCCATAGACACGGTCTCTATAACAGATACGTAAACCTGTACCACATAGACACACTCTCAATAGCAGATACATAAACCTGTATCTCATAAACACACTCTCTATAGCAGATATGTAAACCTGTACAACACAGATACACTCTCTATAACAAATACGCAAACCTGTACCCCATAGACACGCTCTCTATAACAGATACGTAAACTTGTACCACATAGATACGCTCTCTATAACAAATACGTAAACCTGTACCACATAGACACGCTCTCTATAACAGATACGTAAACTTGTACCCCATAGACACGCTCTCTATAACAGATACGTAAACTTGTACCACATAGATACGCTCTCTATAACAGATACGTAAATCTGTCACCAAAAGACACGCCCTCCATAACAGATACGTAAACCTGTCACCAATAGACACGCTCTCCATAACAGATACGTAAACCTGTCACCCATAGACACGCTCTCTATAACAGATACATACACGTGTACCCAATAGACACGCTCTCTATAACAGATACGTAAACCTGTACCACATAGATACGCTCTCTATAACAGATACGTAAATCTGTCACCAAAAGACACGCCCTCCATAACAG
Source organism: Azorinus chamasolen (assembly GCA_963576725.1). Lineage (NCBI taxonomy): Eukaryota > Metazoa > Mollusca > Bivalvia > Cardiida > Solecurtidae > Azorinus > Azorinus chamasolen. The sequence continues at coordinate 41,313,736 of OY755252.1, read as the reverse complement.
ATACGTAAACCTGTCACCCATAGACACGCTCTCTATAACAGATACATACACGTGTACCCAATAGCCCCGCTCTCTATAACAAATACGTAAACCTGTATCCCATAGACACGTTCTCTATAACAGATACGTAAACCTGTACCACATAGACACACTCTCAATAGCAGATACGTAAACCTGTATCTCATAAACACACTCTCTATAGCAGATACGTAAACATGTACAACACAGATACACTCTCTATAACAAATACGTAAACCTGTATCCCATAGACACGCTCTCTATAACAGATACGTAAACCTGTACCACATAGACACGCTCTCTATAACAGATACGCAAACCTGTACCCCATAGACACGCTCTCTATAACAGATACGTAAACTTGTACCACATAGATACGCTCTCTATTACAGATACGTAAACCTGTACCACATAGATACGCTCTCTATAACAGATACGTAAACCTGTACCACATAGACACGCTCTCTATAACAGATACGTAAACCTGTACCACATAGACACGCTCTCTATAACAGATACGTAAACCTGTACCACATAGATACGCTCTCTATAACAGATACGTAAACCTGTACCACATAGACACGCTCTCTATAACAGATACGCAAACCTGTACCACATAGACACGCTCTCTATAACAGATACGCAAACCTGTACCCCATAGACACGCTCTCTATAACAGATACGTAAACCTGTACCACATAGACCCGCTCTCTATAACAGATACGTAAACCTGTACCACATAGACACGCTCTCTATAACAGATACGTAAACCTGTACCACATAGACCCGCTCTCTATAACAGATACGTAAACCTGTACCCAATAGACACACTCTCTATAACAAATACGTAAACCTGTACCCAATAGACACGCTCTCTATAACAAATACGCAAACCTGTACCCCATAGACACGCTCCATATAACAGATACGTAAACCTGTACCACATAGATACGCTCTCTATAACAGATACGTAAATCTGTCACCAAAAGACACGCCCTCCATAACAGATACGTAAACCTGTAACCCATAGACACGCTCTCTATAACAGATACGTAAACCTGTACCCAATAGCCACACTCTCTATAACAAATACGCAAACCTGTACCCCATAGACACGCTCCATATAACAGATACGTAAACCTGTACCACATAGATACGCTCTCTATAACAGATACGTAAATCTGTCACCAAAAGACACGCCCTCCATAACAGATACGTAAACCTGTAACCCATAGACACGCTCTCTATAACAGATACGTAAACCTGTAACCAATAGACACGCTCTCTATAACAGATACGTAAACCTGTACCACATAGACACGCTCTCTATAACAGATACGTAAACCTGTACCCAATAGACACGCTCTCTATAACAGATACGTAAACCTGTATCCCATAGACACGCTCTCTATAACAGATACGTAAACCTGTATCACATAGACACGCTCTCTATAACAGATACGTAAACCTGTACCACATAGACACGCTCTCTATAACAGATACGTAAACCTGTACCACATAGACACGCTCTCTATAACAGATATGTAAACCTGTAAGCCATAGACACGCTCTCTATAACAGATACGTAAACCTGTACCCAATAGACACGCTTTCTATAACAGATACGTAAACCTGTGCCCCATAGACCCGCTCTCTATAACAGATACGTAAACCTGTACCCCATAGACCCTCTCTCCATAACAGATACGTAAATCTGTACCACATAGACACGCTCTCTATAACAGATACGCAAATCTGTACCACATAGACACGCTCTCTATAACAGATACGCAAATCTGTACCACATAGACACGCTCTCTATAACAGATACGTAAACCTGTACCCCATAGACCCGCTCTCTATAACAGATACGTAAACCTGTACCCCATAGACCCGCTCTCTATAACAGATACGTAAACCTGTACCCCATAGACACGCTCTCTATAACAGATACGTAAACATGTACCACATAGACACGCTCTCTATAACAGATACGTAAACCTGTACCCAATAGACACGCTCTCTATAACAGATACGTAAACCTGTACCACATAGACACGCTCTCTATAACAGATACGTAAACCTGTACCACATAGACACGCTCTCTATAACAGATACGTAAACCTGTACCCCATAGACACGCTCTCTATTACAGATACGTAAACCTGTACCCCATATACCCGCTCTCTATAACAGATACGTAAACCTGTACCACATAGACACGCTCTCTATAACAGATACGTAAACCTGTATCCCATAGACACGCTCTCTATTACAGATACGTAAACCTGTACCCCATAGACACGCTCTCTATTACAGATACGTAAACCTGTACCCCATAGACCCGCTCTCTATAACAGATACGTAAACCTGTACCACATAGACACGCTCTCTATAACAGATACGTAAACCTGTACCCAATAGACACGGTCTCTATAACAGATACGTAAACCTGTACCCCATAGACACGCTCTCTATAACAGATACGTAAACCTGTACCCAATAGACCTGCTCTCTATAACAGATACGTAAACCTTTACCCCATAGACCTGCTCTCTATAACAGATACGTAAACCTGTATCCCATAGACACGCTCTCTATAACAGATCCGTAAACCTGTACCACATAGACACGCTCTCTATAACAGATACGTAAACCTGTACCATATAGACACACTCTCTATAACAGATACGTAAACCTGTACCATAAAGACACGGTCTCTATAACAGATACGTAAACATGTACCACATAGACACACTCTCTATAGCAGATACGTAAACCTGTACCACATAGACACACTCTCTATAGCAGATACGTAAACCTGTACCACATAGACACACTCTCTATAGCAGATACGTAAACCTGTACCCATAGACACGCTCTCTATAACAGATACGTAAACCTGTCACCCATAGACACACTCTCTATAGCAGATACGTAAACCTGTACCACATAGACACACTCTCTATAACAGATACGTAAACCTGTACCCCATAGACACGCTCTCTATAACAGATACGTAAACCTGTACCACATAGATACGCTCTCTATTACAGATACGCAAACCTGTACCACATAGACACGCTCTCTATAACAGATACGTAAACCTGTATCCCATAGACACACTCTCTATAGCAGATACGTAAACCTGTACCCATAGACACGCTCTCTATAACAGATACGTAAACCTGTACCACATAAAAACACTCTCTATAGCAGATACGTAAACCTGTATCCCATAGACACGCTCTCTATAACAGATACGTAAACCTGTCACCCATAGACACACTCTCTATAGCAGATACGTAAACCTGTACCATATAGACACACTCTCTATAACAGATACGTAAACCTGTACCATATAGACACGGTCTCTATAACAGATACGTAAACATGTACCCCATAGACACACTCTCTATAGCAGATACGTAAACCTGTACCCATAGACCCGCTCTCTATAACAGATACGTAAACCTGTACCACATAGATACGCTCTCTATAACACATACGTAATTCTCGCTTCTCAGTCGTGCTAGATAAGCTGAGTTACTAAAAATAGCCGTACTAGAAATCCTTATCTGGAACACCCCGTGACTAGTGTATTCATACGCCCGATTGGGTATAATCAATACAAGAGAAGGACTACTTACAGAATTATACCAACATTTCTATAGGCAACAACCTTATGAATTGAAATTAATATTAGTAATAAGCACGAATATGAAAATCTGTTTATCATATAAACACTTTAAAAGCCTATTTAATTAACCGAAGACGTTGTTTTGTAGTCACTCAGTCTTTTATATTTACGCCAAAACGTAACGTTTGTGGTTGCCATAACAAATGACGTCATTAGAGGGTTATGTCTATCACTAAAACAGTTCATTGTCGGTGCTCCTGGAAATACTCACTACCCGGCGTTCACCTAGCTTAGGCCAAAACGTTGTAACATTCGCGTCCATTGTTTACCTTAGGCCCGTATAAGGTATAATTAAAACCGGTCAACAACAGCGCGTGAGCACGAGAATCGCCTTGTTAATACATGGTCTAGCGGGACTACAACAGCACGTTTTATGCAAGAATTTGGTGTCGCGCCTAAAGTCATGCTGCGGTCTGTTGCTATTAGATATGGAAGTCGTATTACGCAATGTAAAGTAGTACTTCACAAAATGCGTTAATTTTCTTGGTTTTAAGGCGTATTTCAGCGAGAAAAATAATCAAGCATGGGGTTTGTTAAAGCCGGGGGGTTCTATATCCTCGGTTGGTCTGTTCCTATCGGAAATTCGCTAAAGCTCGTTTCCGACTGGAACAGACCAACCTCGGGTATAGAAACCCCCGTCTTTAACAAAACCCATGCTTGATTCTATTAATCTGTCACCAAAAGACACGCCCTCCATAACAGATACGTAAACCTGTCACCCATAGACACGCTCTCTATAACAGATACATACACGTGTACCCAATAGCCACACCTATACCACATTGACACGCCCTCTATAACAGAATAGCGTAGGTACAGGGGTACCTCCCTACAGCAGATACGTAAACCTGTATCCCATTGACGCGCCTTTAACTCATTCCCTCCAGTATTATTTTAGATTAGACCCAACAGGGCGAAAGGGACCACCAGACTCCTCTATTTGCTTATGAACTAACATCGATATGTGTCTGTTGTTTCTTACATGGTGAACACTATCCTGTTGCTGACATTTAATTAATGTTCATGATGTTATGACTTACAACTTGTAATAAACAAGAATGTAAAAGCTTATATTTATAGACAGATGGTGGCTTAATGCAGGAAGAAAGTAATGCAGAAAGCTCCCCAATAAATTTATGCATTACTTTCGTCCTGCATTAAGCTACCATATGTTTATCTTCAACACCATGATTGTTCGTTAAGTGGTGTCTATAGTGAGATTTATTGTACCTAATTGCAGAGGGAGAGAATTATTTTACATTTTGGCAGATAAATTGTGTCTTATTTACGACGTGCACATAAACCAATTAGACACGCTCTACATAAGTCCATAGTTACGACACACAACAAAATAACGAAGGCACCCTTTGTCCATTTCTATATTTTATTGTATAGTTCACTCAAGCTGAAATTATTATGTTTACAGGTATGTCGTCAATCATAAAACTAAAATATATCATTGAATGTTGATTATTGTTGTGTTTTTCCTTCTTTCTTTTATCATGCGTTTTATGGTCGGGAGAGGGATTGCTGTGGAGTAGCGGTTACTGCTATTTTGTTCTGTTCTGTTCTATTTTAAACTTTTACATGGTGAATATTTATGCAAGAAATAAAGAGACTATTCATGTATATTAACCCTTTCCTCCATATATTCACCTTTCTACGCCTCTGTAAAACACCTGTTGAAATCATTGTGATAAATAGAGCATTTGCTCCTATAAGAGCAAATGCTCTATTTATCACAATGGTTTCATTCAAATTTCTAAAATTTCCTTTTCTCTAGTTAATGCTCATTATCGGTAGATTTGTTCAAAGTGGTTGGATCTAAAATAGCCCATGAGGCAATCGGTTAATACGTTATATGTATAATAGTATACTAACACATGACTTTTTTAATTAAGACGGAGAATATGCGCATAGTCTGTTTGTAAATACATTATAAGGAGTAAATAATGTACAGTGGAATCTGTTTTAAGCGATCATAAAAACGACGTCTTATCATGGGTGTGTAAGGCAGGTGGTAGCTTAATGCAGGTCAAAAGTTATGCAAAAAGCTCCTCTAGGATCTGTCTGCATTACTTTGGCCCACATTAAGCAGTCGCCTGTTTTAAGACTCCTATGTTCAATAAATGAATCATATAAGTCTCCTCCGTTTGGTTATGAACTACACTCGATCTGCTTCTGTTGTTTCTTACATGGTGCAAACTATCATGTTGTTGTTGACGGTAATTAATGTTCATGATGTTATGATATCTCAAATGATTTCTCTTGGGCTGTCTGTGCGACTTCCACTCTGTATTAAGCAGCCACCTACCTCTAAAGATCTTACATTTTATTTATCTAATATTCGAGTTATCGAGGTTTTGCTGTTATCAGGAGCACCATATCTAACTTTGAATAGACATTATAATTTAACATAGGGAAAGGGTAGATGCCTTTATGGTGTATTATACTTTTGTTAACACGGAAATCAAGCTTATAAAAGATACAAACGTCATTCACATGACTGTGTAGAGTATAGTTTTAAAATCACATTAACCCTTTCGCTGCCAAACTCTGTCGTCTGCTAACTTTGTTGTCTGCTACAAATTTCCATTCTTTTAATTTTCTTCATTTTTGTTTTAAAAACATCGTAACAGTAACAAACAGTTTGGATCCTGATGAGACGCCGAGTTACTCAGCGTCTCATCTGGATCCAAACTGTTTGCATAGGTAATCACAGATCCGGCATTGGCAGCGAAAGGGTTAACCTTTAAATTACTATTGAAATAAACATATGGCTGCTGCAATTTCCACTTACTTTCAAATCTTTCAGACTTTTTGGAAACTATTAACCAAGTGTGCAACAGTTAAGATCCTCATCAGATGCCAAATTCTCATCTAGATCCAAGTTGTTTGCAAATACTAATCAGATCCCACTTAGTATAATAAAAGGGTGAGCAGGATCAGGTTTAACCCTTTCCTTCATCAAAACACTTTTCACCATTTTGCAAACAGAGTAGACCCAGATCCTGTAGGAGCCGTCTGATTAGGGTCTGCTCTGTTTGCTTATGAAAGTATATATAACTGATCATACAGTTTTTGTCCAGGCCAACAATTCCCTTTATTCTATAAAAGCTTAATGTAACCCAGGTTTAGATCCCCTGAACTGTCGCCAGCGCTTTATCTTGAAACAGACTATAGCATTGTCGAATTCCGCTTGCTATAGCCCATTTCATTGTTTATACTTACTTACCTGTATATGTCTATGGTCGGAAAGAGAGAGTGAACCGGTCTGGAAGTGTATGAGATATGCGTGCGAGGATAACGTGGCTACTTTAGTCACCTGACACGAGTTAACGTGCAACACCTCCTTTAGCTTCCTCTCTCATTCTGGCTCTAACGGTTCTAGCGAAGACATCTACTTATATCTTTACTTCACTACTTTAATTATTAAGCAGGCTTCATATTCTGACCAGCTGGTGAGGTTACTTGGTTTATTTATTAGTTAATTATACTAAATCGCTTGAATACTGTATTTATGCGTATTTGACAACGCTGCATTTACTGAATTTGTTAGAAATAATCGTTTCTCTGATCTTATATTCTGTTTATCTGTTTTGCAGGCCCTATTTATCTATATACTTCTATTCGATTCTACATTACGAACTCCACTAGGGTTTTGTCTTCTATTTCTACCCTGGTTACATTACGTTAATGGATATTCATGAAGTGATCAATTCATGCAATTCCATCTAGGAAAGATTTATTGAAAGACTTATTAGTGGCTTCAGTATAACTAATTGTATATAGATTGTATTGTATCACATGTCAATCATATTCGTCGGTTGGTTTACAGTAGAACCTGGCTAGATGCATGTACACTGTTGTCTTTTACCCTCTTCCCCATGAATATTCATGTCAAAAATAATGACGTCATGAATATTAATTAGATTAAATTGTTATAATAGTGCATGGACACGGGACGTTTTAGCCATGGCAGAAACTGTAAAATCAGATCTACATGTACATGTATATTATTTCATAAGCATACAGAGGAGATCTTGATCAGAAGGATTAGTATGGTAGCCGTCTGATCTGGGTCTACTCTGTTTACAAAGGCGTGAAAATGGTATTAACCCTTTCGCTGCCAGACTCTGTCGTCAGCTAACTTTGTCGTCTGCTACAATTATTTTATTTTATTTTTAATTTTCTTCATTTTTGTTTCAAAAACATAGTAACAGTAACAAACAGTTTGGATCCTGATGAGACGTCGAGTTACTCGGCGTCTCATCTGGATCCAAACTGTTTGTATAGGTAATCACAGATGCGACATTGGCGGCGAAAGCGTTAATAGAGTACAGGGATAACCAACTACACATTATGCTGTCATTTTCTGACGCCTCTTTGAAACCATTGTGACAAATGGTGAGCATTTGCTAAATAGGAGTAAACTCACTGCATGTATTTATCAACAGTTGCAATACTACTCAATTAACAAATACCTTGTTGTATTATATGAACCTTAGATTTATTTAAACAGATTAGGTCTAAAGATAGTTGTTTAATATTTACTTCAAACCCATAACCACCAATGTTCCAAAAATACCCCTCGACAAATAGTCTCCTAGATCAGACTGATCAGGGACTTCACTATTTGCCTCAAACTCTATGTCTATATATGTGCCTTTGAAATGTGCATTTATTTATCTCATGTCCTTATTTTTCCGAATGATTTAACAAAATTTGGCTACAGGCTGAAATTTTGCAAATAATAGTCAGACGACTCGTACTGTCTACAGTATATGTCTGTCTGTCTGTCTTTCTCTCTATGTCTGTCTCTTTGTCAGTCTCTCTGTCTCTGCCTCTCTCTGTCTCTGCCTCTCTCTCTGCCTCTCTCTCTCTCTCTCTCCCTCTCTCTCTCTCTCTCTCTCTCTCTCTCTCTCTCTCTCTCTCTCTCTCTCTCTCTCTCTCTCTCTCTGATATTTTATTTTATGTGATGAAGCATTCCAACTGACTTGAGGTATGTCGGTAGCTCTATCAGGGTACACTTCTGGGCACGGCACAATGTAATTTGTTCGGAATACGGACAATCTCTTGGATCTTCCTCCGCCTGTAATAAGGTGAACGTCGTGATATGACTAAAATACTGTTAAAGCGACCTAAAAGCCTATACACAACTGTTTATCATTAGGAGTGTGTGATCTGAATAGTAACGTCCTTTCCTTAAGTTCTGTTAAGGCATGCATTGAAGTAAGTATATAATTACGTATTCTTCCTTTTGGACAGAAACTTTGTATATCTTTAAAAATCTCATTAAACTTTATCCCGTGTTCTGCGACCAAATCTCTATTTACAAACAACTCGGGTCCAGAAGAGACTCCGAGGTAACTCGGCGGCTCAACAGGAATCAAGTTCTTTGAAACTCTACCTGTGGTCGAAGAAAAAATTCACCAAAACAAAATATGACAAGACGTTATTGTTTAGCAGAGGAGTAAGATTTAATCACCATTTGGTGTAAGATGACACTATTGTAAACCGAGGGTTGACACCTATAAATACATGTAAAGTTGAACAAACAATATATGTATGTGAAAACTACCGTATCCTGTAATACAATACCACTGAATAATATCTGCACTCATGTTAAGTTTGTTCAGCCTTGAATAAACAATCCATTATTATTTATTTGCAGAGACAGGGTAACATGTGCGAGAGGATTGTGAATGACAAACAGTGGATATCCTAATCGAAGGGGTCCTCTTTGGGCCCTCTGATCTAGGTCTGCACTGTATGCAAATTACATCATGATCGTTTCCCTTATTTAGAAGTTAAAGTACATGACATCCGGATTTTTGTACAATGAAAATGTAATATTTTGAGATTCTTTTACAGAAATTGCATATCAACGATTGAATGTACTTTTATATAAAGATGAATTTTGCCAGATTGTATGTCAATGAGACTTAATATGTATGTAAGAAATAATAACATCATGTATATGAATTACACTAATTTTCAAAAAAAGGCAGATGAACACACGAAGTTTTGGCCATGGCAGAAACTGCAGAATCTCATCTATATTACATCATCAGCTAACAAGGCAGACCCTGCTCAGAGGTCTCCTACAGGATCCGCCTGATCTGGGTCTACTCTGTTTGCAAAGGCGTAGAGATGCAATTTAATGTCATTGTAAACAGAGTACACAGATCGGACAATAGCAGTACGGTCTACTGTGTGTGCTTATGAGCTATTATAGATATGATTCTACAGGTTTAGTCGTTAGTTTGAAATTACTCCTATTAATAAGCAAAATATAAGCAATATACATTTTTATCCTTCTTACCCTTCGCTGAATGTTAAACTGATGTTTAGTTTCTTTTATGGCATTGCAAACAAAGTAGGCTCATATCAGACGGCTCATGTAGGAATCGTCTGATCAGGGTCTGCTCTGTTTGCTTATGTGATCCTACATTTTAGTCAGAGACAAAACTCCTGTATCCATTCACTATTATAAAACATCAGCTTATAAATATTCATGATTTCATCATTTCTAGCATGAATATTCAACAGCGGATATGTGGGGTGAATGCGTTCAGAGGTGTATATGTGGAGTGACGGCGTTCGGATGTGTACATATGGAGGGACGGCGTTCAGAGGCGTATCTGTGGAGTGGCGGCGTTCAGAGGCGTATCTGTGAAGTAACGGCGTTCGGATGCGTTTATGTGGGGTAGCGGCGCTTGGAGGCGTATCTGTGGAGTGACGGCGCTCGGAGGCGTATATGTTGGGTGACGGTGCTCGGAGGCGTATCTGTTGAGTGACGGCGTTCATAGACGTGTCTCTGGTGTTCACAGTTGTATCTGTGGAGTGAATGCGTTCAGAGGCATATCTGTGAAGTGAAGGCGTTTAGGGGCGTATCTGTGAAGTGAAGCCGTTCAGGGGCGTGTATGTGGAGTGATTGCGTTCAGGGGTGTGTGTGGAGTGAATGCGTTCAGAGGCGTATCTGTGGAGTGAATGTGTTCAGAGGCGTATCTGTGAAGTAAATGCGTTCACAGTCGTATTTGTGGAGTGAATACGTTCATAGGCGTATCTGTGGAGTGAAGGCGTTCAGGGGCGTATCTGTGAAGTAAATGCGTTCACAGTCGTATTTGCGGAGTGAAGGCGTTAACAGTCGTATCTGTGGAATGAATGCTACGTTCACAGTCGTATATGTGGAGTAAATGCGTTCAGAGGCGTATCTGTCGAGTGAATGCGTCCAGAGGTGTATCTGTGGGGTGAAGGCGTTCGGGGCGTGTATGTGGAGTGAAGGCGTTCAGGGGCGTGTATGTGGAGTGAAGGCGTTCATGGGTGTGTATGTGGAGTGAAGGCGTTATGGGGCGTGTATGTGGAGTGAAGGCGTTCAGGGGCGTATATGTGGAGTGAATGCGTTCAGGGGCGTGTATGTGGAGTGAAGGCGTTAACAGGCGTATCTGTGAAATGAAGGGCTCAACTCCTATCTGTTACATTTAGTATTTATTTCAAATCCATTCAAGTTTTAGAGAAACTATTGACTAAGTGACAAGCAGCTTCGATCCGGATGAGACGCCGGTCATTCTGCGTCATATCTGGATACAACCCTTAAGAAATTGCCAGATAAGTCCGGATGATACATCGTTTTATAAATGTCAGTCAGATTGCATTTAGGAGGATAAGGGCTAAAACCCAATCAGATAGGTCCGGGTAATATATCATCCTACAAATGCCAGTCAGTTTGCATTTAACGGGATAAGGGCTAAAACACAATCAGACGGGATCGGGTGATACACTGTCTTATAAATGTCAGACAGATTGCATTCAGGAGGTTACTGGCTAAAACTAAACCAGACCTGCATTATGTAAATTTATTTACAACAGCAATATATTGAATAAAGATATGTTCTGTTCTGTTCTGTGAAAGCAATATGTATCCAGATGAGACGATGAGACGCAGAGTAACATGACGGTCTCTCCTCGACGACCAAAACTGACACTTTTATTATGTTTTAATCCCAATTCTGCTAACCAAATAGTTTGGATCGAGATGAGATGCCGAGTAACTCCGTTTAACACTAAGTCAGTTGTTTCTCAAAGGTTTGGAATAATTGGGAACCTGTTCCAGATCAGTTGTTGCTGCAGGATATTAATCAACCTTTTACTCCTTACATAGTGTAAAGAAATACATTTGTGATGACAGGAACAGAATGAATTACAATGTAAAACTACCGACATTATGGATATTAGATTTTTTCATAACAGCTCATGGGAACAGGAAGTTTTGACAATGGCAGAAAGTACATAATCATTTCTATATTATATCATAACAGACCCTGGTTAGACAAATAGAGCAGACCCTGATCAGACGGCTCCTACAGGAAACGTCTGATCTGGGTATTTTCTGTTTGCAGTACATTAAAAGCATATCTTTGGGGTAAAGGGTTACTCTAGTTATTTCAGTAAGCTGCCGAAATGAACTGTTTAATATATAATGATGCAACAAGTTCACTTGTGGTTTTTGTACATCCTGAAACACTTACAACACGGATATCTGAACAACACGCGATTTGGTTGACAGGTTTTTAAAAGTGAAAGCACAACAATGTTTTATCATGATTTCAGAGGTAAGTTTGGTTGACAGGTTTAAGGTAAAGCACACCAATGTTTTTATCATGTTTTCAGAGGTAAGTTTGGTTGACAGGTTTAAGGTAAAGCACACCAATGTTTTTTATCGTGATTTCAGAGGTAAGTTTGGTTGACAGGTTTAAGGTAAAGCACAACAATGTTTTATCTTGTTTTCAGAGATAAGTTTGGTTGACAGGTTTAAGGTAAAGCACAACAATGTTTCTATCATGTTTTCAGAGGTAAGTTTTGGTTTAAACATATTTTATTTTTTGCAATTTACAACATGCATAAATATACACAACTCTAATTAGGATTGGAATGGAAGCTATTAGCTTATTAAATTCCTCTCCTTAGTATAAAGTACAGTACAAAAGCAGTTGCTCATCACAACAAATGGTAAACATTGGTAATACATGAAAACTACAAACTTTTCAAAATGAATGGATGCTTGAAATATCAACCTGTTGAATTAAGAAAGAAAAGAGACGTGAAAGTGAGAGGTACAGTATAAAATGATTAGAACGAGTCAACGAGAGGCGGAAGTCCGTGGCGGATATAGAACATGTCGTGCTAGTATTAAAGTACCGTGTCTGAGTAGATGCAGATCTACTTATATATTTATACATGGCGTTCCTGACATAATATTTGTATTAAGACATGAACCATTTGGTTTTTACAATGTACTGATGAACTGCAGAAAATATTTGAGTATTCGTTTCAATTGACAGTGTAGGATCTCCGAATAGCATGATTTTTGAGTCTGGTCTACAAATAGGGTTGATATTGTTAAATAGTTCAACCCGAACTTCATTGTACAGTGGACATGAAAGTAGATAATGTTCAGTACTTTCGACGTTGCCGCAACGACAAAGAGGAGAATCGACTAGGTTTTTCTGAAACAACACAAGGTTTAGCGAACTGCAGTTTGTTCGCAAGCGGGTGTGTAATACCTGACCTTTTCGACTTCCACACCTATAGAAGGAAGGTGGTTCTGGCGTTCTACGTTTATCTAACGATTTTTTAAAGCTATTTACTGACCCAGAGCTTTTAATATCTTGAGGCAATGAGTTCCACATATTTATTACGGAAGGAAGAAACGACTCAGCATAGAGTTTAGTTCGAGAGAAAGGAATTCGGAGATTACCGGAATTTCGTAAACTCTATTGTGAGAATTCCCTGACTTGAGATGGAATCAATGATGACAAATATGCTGGTGTTAAGTGATGTACCATTTTGTAAAACAGAACTAGTTTGTGCTTCTGTCGTCTAGATTCAAGCGTCTCCCATCCCGTTTCTGTGTATAATTCTCTAAACGATATAAGTTTAGTTGTGCCGGTCACAATCCTAGCTGCCTCTCGCTGTATCTTTTCAAGTTCTTCCTTTTGGTTTATTGTGCAATTATCCCACGTAACATCGGCATATTCAAGAATCGGTCTAATAAAACAAAAATATACTCTTTCTAAGGATTTCCTGTCGAGAACAAATTTTAATTTTCTCATGATATTTATACGTGGCCATGCTTTCGATTTTATATACTCGATGTGAGATTGCCAGCTTCCATTGTTAGATAGAAGAACGCCTAAGTGTTTGTGAGACTCAACCTCGGAGATATCTTGGTTCGACATCGATAGAGAAGGGTGGGGAATATTGTTGCGTCTACGTGAGATCAGAAGAGATTCTGTTTTATCAGGGTTGAAAGAAACCAGCCAAGTTCTTGCCCAATCAGTAACCGTTTTAATATCATTGTTGAGAATTTCGGCAGAGATGTTTGCGTGTTCAACTATAAGATAAAGACTAGTATCGTCAGCGAAAAGACGAATATTAGATTGAATATCTGAGACAATGTCATTGATATAAACAAGAAACAGTAAAGGACCCAAGATAGACCCTTGCGGTACTCCAGCCTTGACTTCGGCCCAATTAGATTTTACACCGGGAATAGTTACTCGTTGCGTCCTTCCAGAGAGGTATTCCGAAAACCAATCTAGGAGAGGCCCTTGGACACCGGCTCCTTTCAATTTAGCAAGGAGACCCTTGTGCCAAACCCTATCAAATGCCTTACTTATATCAAAGAAAACCGCCCTTACTTCTTTGCCTTCATCTAATGCTTTACAGAATGCATTATAAATAAACGTTAGCTGGTTTACTGTCGAGTCACCAGGTATGAAGCCAGATTGGTAAGACGAAAAAAAGTTGTTGGCCACGAAAAAGTTATAGACGTGTTTGAATACTAATCTCTCTAGTACCTTATCAATATTACTTAACAATGAGATAGGGCGGTAATTGCTAACAACTCCTTGATCGCCTTTTTTGAAAATTGCACAAACGTGGGCCACTTTCCACGATGAAGGAAAAACACCAGTAGCTACTGATTTGTTAAAAATATCACACAAAGGAATGATCAGTTCATTTGATAACTCTCTCAGTACCCTGTTATTTATGTCATCGGGTCCGGAAGCTTTCCCTAATGGAAGACATTCCAATATAGATCGAACTTCATCAACGGTAAAGGTTATTGACGACAAGGTATATTTCTTCGGCACAATATAAGGAACCACAACATTTTCTTCTGATAGAAGGGTTTGCTTTGAAAAGAAATCATTGAGAAGATTTGCTTTATCAATGGCATCAGTTACTAGCGTATTACCATTGATCAAACCGGGGATTGACGGTTTCTCGTTATCCATAATAAATGTTTTCATTGTTTTCCACCAGTCGCGCGAAGAAAGGTTTCCAGATGCAAGTTTGTTTGATAGTGTCTTGTGATATTCATGTTTTGCGTTCCGAATGAGAGAGACAACTTCATTGCGTAGTTTCCTAAATTTATCCCATTGTCTAATGTTATCCGATGCCTTTGCTTTTTTATATGCCCTTTTCCTAGACCGTATTTTACGTTTAATGAATGAAGTTATCCAAGCAGGTTCCCATTGTTTAACAGTGATCATTTTGTGAGGAATATATTTCAAAGAAATTTCAGAAATTTTATTTGTAACATTTTTGGCGTATACATCAATTGCGTCATCTCTCAAATCATTCCATTGCGTGAGACTTGCTATTTGCCGAAGTAGATTGAAATCGCATTTATCATATTGCCAGACAGTTCGTTTGAATGACATCGCTTTAATTTTCTTGAATTTAAAAATTGCATAGATGGGACAATGGTATCTTATTTGTTGGTTCAAAAAGGGATCGGATACACCACTAGCGATAAGACTGTGTGTATTTTTAACAAGCAATATATCGATTAAAGATGACGAATTTTCAGTAAAGTGTGTTGGTTCATCTATTAATTGTGAAAGGCCAAATTGTTGGGAAAGCGAATTGATTTTCTGCGCCGTGTGTGTCTTCAACATATTTAGATTAAAGTCGCCAATGATTATTAACTCATTTGCACGACTGTCTCCCGCTAAATGTATCGAGTCTTCAATTTTGCTTAAATAATGGATTCCGGAATTTGGGGGTCTGTAAAACACGCCTATTAATATCCGCAAATGTCTTATAGTTATTTCAACCCAAATACATTCTATATCAAAGGGTTCAAACTCAGGTTTTCTTTTGTATGTCATAGTATTCTTTATGTAGATACAAATGCCCCCATATCCGTCGTCTCTGTCTTTCCTTTCAGGCTTAAAATAAGTTGGGATGTGAAGGTCGTCAGAATGTATAGAGTCATTTAGCCAAGTTTCGGAAAATGACAGAATATCAAAATCTTTCAGTTCCGTGTATAAATGATCTATTTTTGGCAGTATGCTTTGGACATTATAATGTACTAAAGAAAAGTTATGCATCACACTGGAGAAAGAGCTGTAAGAGTCCGAAGAAGTATCTGAGTCGACGCTATTTTGTAAATGAGGAAATGGACCGGGATTAGGATGTATATCGCCTGAGCGAATCAGTAGAGCTGACACCCATACTAGACAACCATGCTGTTTTATGAGGCACATTGTAAGGGTAGCAATTATAATTAGAGTTAACGCAAGTAAGATTCGTTTAGTAAAGTGCACATTGGAAATGTACTTTTCATCTGGGTTGTAGCATCTAGACACAAACTTAATACGATATGCAAGATTTCCTGTCGACACAACATTTGCATACATAGAAAAAATGCTGACATAACAAGGAAATATTGACATTAGGTACATGATATGTAATGTTAGGACTAACTTAGATCTGCATCTGTACGACGGCATGACGGCCGGAGTATTGTCACCAATGGGTCTCATGTGACCTCACAGAGAAACAACAAAAATTCGTTTAATACCATCAGCCAGTCGTACAACAGAGCAATGTGAAACACGTTTGTCCAAGTATACCGCCACAGTCCGCGCTCTCGTTCCAAATTAACTGAGACCGAAGGAGAAATGTAAAGGAAAAGACACATATGAGAAATTGTAAATAAACAAAACTGAAACTTAAACATGATAAGAATAAGCGTTCTGTTTTGAGGGATTCGGAAATATACATATTGCAAACAATGGATGATATGGACAGAATATTAACCTAAATACTATCAATGCGAAAACGGTGCCTACTGTTGCAAACGGGTTGGCTTTAGACTAGACGTCAAGTTATCTCAGCGTTTCATCAATACCCAACACATATAGTAATCGAACCACATTCTTTAGGGGTGACCCATCTAAGATCAAGCCATATTCACGATAGAGGGACTAATTTTGCTCACATAAACTTGCCCAGAAGTTCAAGGCTTAGCAGACGGTACCCATGAAAAACTACATACAATGAACACGAATGCAGAATTCTTTTTATCACACAACCCTTAAAGTGCCATAGAAAGTGAAATAAACTATATCTGATGGCTGCTTCGGCCATTGTTTACAGTGTCGTTACAGCCTGATTCAAACCGCCCATTTGCAAAAAAGTGCACAAGCGCATTTCCGCAATTTACAGCGCTCTGTTTCGGCACTCCCACACGGCTGATTATGTGATAAAAAGTAATACGAATAGATGCAACGTGTACCTGTAACCAGGGGACACAACCTAGTCCGCTATAAAAGATACATGTACTGCTAAGCTTAAGCACGACCCGCTTAACCCTTCGCTCGATGATTTTTTAAAACACATTTCTCCTTCTTTACCCATGCCCTGCTGTACAATCACACATATCTTCACTGTGTACAAGAACATCGCTGTGCAATCACTGCTCTGAGGTGCATTGGTTGCACAGTCAACCTGTAAATAGTGCAGACCCTGATGGGACAGCTCCTGCAGGAGCTGTCTCAGCTGGGTCCCCACTACCTACAGGTAGGTATATTTACGTGGACATCAAGCGAAGGGTTAATTTTCCTTAGACCTGTGCAAAAGTGGCTGTTGATAGAGTATAACTTTTAAGTATCATGATACTAACAAAATTCAGAACATAAAAGATGCGTTCAGTACAAAATCTAGCCTTGAAGCGTTCCTTTTCTGTTAAATTCTTGCTGAAACGAAGTGCAAGAATTTCTAAGAACGCTAAGCCAGATACAAGTTGAGATCAGGGCCTCTTTGTTACCACTTAACGACATCACTCCTCAATGGCATACTTAGGTGTAAAAACCTTGTCGAAACGAAATACAAGGTTGTTCAATGTGGTAACAAAAGATACATGTGTGCACAAGTGAAGTCTGGCCTACCCCTTTCCTGTTCCACTTTATTCCAAAGTTTAGCGCCTTCAGAATATCCGTGGGCAATCTGTCAAAACGAAAATGCAAACCGGCAATTTGCAACCAGTTCAGAAAATAAAGAAACAGATCTTTCAAATTCTATTAGCAGACAGAGCAGACCCTAATGAGACGACTCTCACAGGCCGTCTGATCTGGGTCTACTCTGCCTGAAAACACGCGAGAATGCGTCCACATTAATGAAAGGGTCAACTAGATGTCGCATGCCAGTACCCAAATGTGATCAATCCATGCATGTAAAAAAAGTCATAACAAAATAACCCGATCTGAGATTCCATCTATCACACTAATATAGAAATAGAAATACAGGACATCAGAGTTGTTCAAAAGTACGTTCCTGCTAAACATAATTTGGTCTTACAACCACTTAGTATGCCAGAATTTCGGCATCGAAGGTGCACAGTACACACTTTCAATATGTATTCGTCATATACATGTATACGCTTTTCTGCCTTGTTACATCTAAAGCAGAACCAAACCAGACGACTCCTGCATGAGCCCAAGAATAGGGTCTACAGTGCTAACTAGCGTAATTAAATAGTTCTAATTCATGGTTCCCGCCACAGCCAAACTATTCCATTATTAACAGGTTTAGCTTAAAAAAACATATATATAATATTCTGATCGTGACAGGACCATATCAATATTATTCTGAGCAGACAATACAGCTCGTGCTCAGCCTGCTCCTACAGGAGCCGTCAGATCGGATCTACCGTGCTTACCAGTATGTCTCTGACAGCAGGTAAAAGGTTAACATTACAATACTATCGAGCACAATTCAATATTCAAGTAGTGTACAAGTGCACCAGGGTGCACAATACAATTCGACAAAATAGACACAATTAGAATCGATTTTACATGAAGCAACATTCATTTTTATGTTTCATTAATTACTCTTACATGAAATACACGCCAACTGGCCAAAACAGAGATTAACATTCATCCAAAAGTAAACTGTTGCATTACTTATAGATCTCTGTTTATACCAGTTAGTTTGCAAACTTATGAATGGTAACTTCCTACCCGATACACGGAGTGCACAAGCTGTTGGAACACAAATAATTTATCCCGTTATACGGTATTTAAACGGACGGGCCTAAGTCGATAGGAAAATGACCAGTCAAGTACTAACGCACTAAGGTTTCTTTTGAATGGTGCTAGACTAAACATTCGTTACAATGTAGATCTCAAACCAACGTTTTCGATATATGCAGTGAGGAGCCCGACCATAGTACAGCAGAACCCCTCCAATGCGACCACTAAATGAATAAACATGGCTGTCTTTATAAACAGATGGCTGCCCAATGCAGGACAAAAGCAATGCAGAAAGCTCCTCTAGGAGCTTTCTGCATTACTCCTGTCCTGCACTAAGCCACCACCTGCATCGAGCACCCAGAATTATACCTCCTTCAGGTGGTCGCACCAGCGGGGCCCTACCGTACCTAAGGAAACTTACGGTCAGGGTCCTCACTGTCTGTCAGAACCCATACTAATATCGCTAAACCCTTTCCATCTATATAAATTCTTTTTCACCCATTCGCATATAGGGTAGACCAAGATCAAAAGGCTCCTATAGGAGCCGTCTGATCAGGTCTGCTATATTTGCTTTCGACGTGTTGCAGACCCGATTTAACATTTATTGACAAAGCAAACAATTTTCCATTATGAAAAAGAATCGACAACTAAATAATCATGACGCCATGACTCCTTACTTGAATGTTTAACAGGGAAAGGGTTAATTCAATGACGTTCAACTTAATTGTATAACCTCGATCACTAGGCTAAATACTATCATGTCAGCTGTGAGTACGGTAAAACCTATGTGGGATTCTATGTAATTAGGAGTTTAACGCAGGGAGAAGCGTTGCGGAGAGCCGACCTAGGGGCTCTCCGCACTATTCCCGCTCGCATCAATTAACCACTAGCTCTTAGTGATCACAGTGTTTAAACCCTTTCCCTGTTCTATGTCCACCACAAATTTTAATACCTATAGAATATTCATGTACAGAATAGTTCTAATGAAATATGGAAGGCGGAACAATGCAACCACCTTTACAAAGTATAGGAACGGATCTATCTAATTCAATTAACAAACAGAGCACACCCTGTTCTATGTCCATTTCAAATTTCAATTAACAGAGCACACACTGATCAGACGGCTCCTACAGGAACTGTCTGATCTGGGCCTACTCTGATTGCACACGCGTGAAAATACGTTTACATGAGTGAAATAGCTATAGACAGATTACTCAGCATAGAACAATCTACACAGTCTACATCGCGGGAAACACGGTTTTGCATTGTAGCCATTATCCTACCGAACTGCTGAATTCATATGCAGCAAATAGTTGGATCCAGATCAGTAATCAAGTAGCTCGGCATCCTAGAAATCTGGTACTAGTCAGTCAATCATTTCACGAGAGTTTAACCCAGGTTTATAGAATGGACACCACATGCTTGAGTCCAGTCAACACTTCAATAACAAAATAAAGGCTTCAATGCAAATCTACATTTCCTTTAAATATCACAGTATTACATCGCTCTTCGTAGGTAGGACATAGGCAGGTAAACTATAAATAGAAACGGTTTCCCCGGTATGCATATACCTGTACATGACAACAGCGGAGTGGTAGCTAAGCAACGACGTTCGGACAGAAAAAAGCGAATGAGGCATGTATTATCCGGATCAGGCGCATAAAAGCTGCGTCAGAACAGGATCCTATCTGCATGACAAAAGCCAGAACGGAGTTAAATACACCAGATTGACAAAAAGCCGGTGGCGTCCAGCCTTTAATCCCAATTGCAAGCTGATTGGATCCAGACGAAACGCCGAGTAACTCGGCGTCTCAGTAGAGTCCGAACAGCCCGACATCCCAACCATTTCCTGTAAACGAAACGCAAAAATAGGTCCGCTTCGAAACTGAACTACTCGGTTACCGAAAAAATAACCAGTCAGGCTAAAGCTGAAGGAGCGACGTACTTAAGTAAGCATAATGAAATGTCACATAACGATTCAACTAGGCAGCAGACTTGACTTCGGTCTGAGGATCGGCACTCTTAGGACCAGATTCATATATCTGCAAGTCATTTCTGCTCACAATCCTATTGACAATACCTTTAAAGTCTTTCACGAGGATTACCCCATCAGATGACCAAGCACCGTCTACCTTACCATTCCTAACCAGTTGCCGTGCATGATAAAGCAAGGTGTTTCTGGCTTTAGTGAGGTCTTCGTTTACGAAAACCTCACTATAGCCAGCATCCCCTAGCTTTGTCCTGGCTTTATATATAAGCTGCCGTGAGCGATAAGTCGCGAATTTCACGATTACAGGCCTCTTGTCGGACTTCTCAGGGTTCCCCACGCGATGTGACCTGTCAATGTCTTTCAAAGAAACTGGAAGGTCAAGGTCCTCACACATCTTTACTACAAAGGCATCAGTCGTCGGTGAGGATCCCTTTTCCGGTACCCCAGTGATACGGAGGCAATTTCGCCTACTGTATTGTTCCTGACCGTCGACAGATCGCTCCAGCACAACGATTCTAGACCGAAGTTCACCATTTTCTTTAACCAGTGCTCCATTTTGCTCCTCGAGATCCGCGATGCGCTGGTCAAGACCTTTCAGAACACCATCAACAATCCCCATTCACGGACTCTGAGACGAATTCCTTGACCAAGGACTGCAACTCCTCTCTAAAAGAATCTTTCATAGCTTCGGCTATGGCTTTACAGTCGCCAAGACCCAGCGAAATGTTCCGCTGCACGTCGGAAATTGCAGCAACAGAAGGCGGACTGCCTTCCGACATATCTTTAATACCAGATTGCATAGCGTCAGGTGTTACTAGACCGTCCGAAAGTGAGAGGGGACCAGGGTCTGGCGAATCAGGCAAAACAGGGAAGGAGTCCGTGGAGTCAGATAACACCTGCTTTTTTTGATCACTTTCTTCAAGCGGCGATGAAAGGACCCTCTTCCTCTGAATTGAAACGGAAGGTGTGGCTGTGGTCATATCACTTTACAGGCCTTTCC
Source organism: Azorinus chamasolen (assembly GCA_963576725.1). Taxonomy (NCBI): domain Eukaryota; kingdom Metazoa; phylum Mollusca; class Bivalvia; order Cardiida; family Solecurtidae; genus Azorinus; species Azorinus chamasolen. The sequence continues at coordinate 41,291,699 of OY755252.1, read as the reverse complement.
AACCGATTTACTAGCCGTTCGGATCGTTACAGTATTTCCGCTCAATATGAACGGTGGCCGTGTCACTAACTTTTCCGTAATATTCACACCGTATCTATGGACTCTCTGCACGGGCTTTCTCGTGAGCACTTCTCAACTTGCCAATAATTTCAATAAGCCTTACAAAAGCAAAATCTGTCCAATATTTCTCAAACTGTCAATTACTCACATGAGTTGATTCAATATCCAACATGAATCCACAAAAAACAGACGTATAAAGCGATCCAATTCACATAAATAACTTAAAAATCAGCTACGGTTAAAAATAAACAACTGCTTGTGTCACGTGACCGGTGTTATATCTTAAGGTAAGTTTTGTTGACAGGTTTAAGGAAAAGCACAATAATGTTTTTATCATGTTTTCAGAGGAAAGTGTTGTTGACAGGTTAAGGGAAAAGCACAACAATATTGATGATCCTTTAACAATTAACCTTTATAGCATACACATATATCTAACCAGGATGAAAGAACCCCTCGACACTATGAAAAAGTATTTAACTGACTCAGACTCCTAGTTAGAGCACATAATACAGCAGAACCTCTCTAATGCGACCACTTAATGAACAAACATGGCGGTATTTATAAGCAGGCGGTTGCTTAATGCAGGACAAAAGTATTCTCGCTTCTCAGTCGTGCTAGATAAGCTGAGTTACTAAAAATAGCCGTACTAGAAATCCTTATCTGGAACACCCCGTGACTAGTGTATTCATACGCGCGATTGGGTAAAATCAATACAAGGGAAGGACTTCTTACATAATTATACCAACATTTCTATAGGCAACAACCTTATGAATTGAAATTAATATAAGTAATTAGCACGAATATGAAAATATATTTATCATATAAACACTTTAAAAGCCTATTTAATTGACCGAAGACGTGTTTTGTAGTCACTCAGTCATTTATATTTACGCCAAAACGTAACGTTTGTGGTTGTCATAACAAATGACGTCATTAGAGAGTTAATACGCGTTTATTCGGGCAATAACATCTGCAGTGTCCCGAGGGACTGTTGTTGGCAACAACATTCCCGAGGGACACTGCAGATGTTTTTGCCCGAAAACAAACGTGTATTAACGCTATTCTTGCATAAAACCAATTTTCTGCTCTCCTGCATCAATTTAATTCTTCAAAATACAGGCAAAACAACGGCAGCAAAACTATACACTTCTTTGACACTTCGGCGATTTATGCTGTTTCTGGGCCACTGTTTTCTTTTCGACGTCAAATTCATGATTGTATCAAATACCGTTTACACGGAATTTCATTCAATATGTCTATCACTAAAAACAATTCATTGTCGGTGTTCCTGGAAATACTCACACCCCGGCTTTCACCTAGCTTAGGTCAAAACGCTGTAGCATTCGCGTCCATTGTTTACCTTAGACCCGTAATAGGTATAATTAAAACCGGTCAACAACAGCGCGTGAGCACGAGAATCGCCTTGTTAATACATGGTCTAGCGGGACTACAACAGCACGTTTTATGCAAGAATTTGGTGTCACGCCTAAAGTTATGCTGCGGTCTGTTGCTATTAGATATGGAAGTCGTATTACGCAATGTAAAGTAGTACGAGTACTTCACAAATTCGTTAATTTTCTTGGCTTTAGAGCGTATTTCAGCGAGAAAAATAATCAAGCATGGGATTTGTTAAAGCCGGGGGTTCTATACCCTCGGTTGGTCTGTTCCTATCGGAAACTCGCTAAAGCTCGTTTCCGACTGAAACAGACCAACCTCGGGTATAGAAACCCCCGTCTTTAACAAAACCCATGCTTGATTCTATTAATACAGAAAGCTCGTGGAGCCATACCCAGAATTATACATCTTTTAGATGGTCGCATTAACGGGGGTTTACTGTATATCAAAGAAAAGGCAAAACCATTTATCCAATCTTGCTAAATATTCATAATACTAATTTTGCAAAAGCTTCGCAAATGATCATATGAAAGATTTCACTTTTTAGCAGGCGAGAGTTTTTGTTGAATAACACTTAGATTTTTGCGCTGCATGACTTATACATACATGTCTATAGACTAAAGGCACCATACAAGCATATTCACTGAATATGAATCTTAAGCTGTGTCATCTGCATAGAAATAATATATCAATATAGCCTTATATCAAACAATGTAATTACAGATTATGTCTACTGTAGAACATGTCCCAAGCGACCATTTGCTGATAGGAATTTCAATATAAAACAAAACGAAAATGAAAAGTTAGACCGGGACTCCCGTTGATAAAAAAAAATGGACTAATCCAATATACATACATGTATAAGCATGGAAGAATCCACTGGACTGCCTTTTCATTTTTGTTTTATTTTATATTGAAATTCCTATCAGCAAATAGTGTAGACTCTGATCAGACGCCACATTATGCAGCGTTTGCTTAGAGTCTACACTGTTTGCTTATTTCCCATTATGGGATCGTGGGCACAAATGGGTTAAAGTACATCATAATTCATTTTCCTAGCTATGTATATTGTATATGAACCATTGTTGTATGTGTTATTCTATGCCGAATTAAATCTATCTTTCTATCTATCTATATATCTATCTATCTATCTATCTATCTATCTATCTATCTATCTATCTATCTATATAAATGTTCAGCTCTCTGGATATATACGCTTTGTAAACATATTGTTTAAACGTATGCATTAATTAGGAGACTGTTCAATACATATTTCATGTACTATTGATATGCATTGGTGACTTTCCACCGTTAAAATGATAATATTGTATTTCAAGTCCGCAATGTGTAAAATATTTATAACAATACAGTGATCCCTCTCTACAACGACACCCTTTGGGATACGAAGATTGTATGTGTTGTTCAGAGGGAGTTGTTATAGGGAGGGAAAATTAAACACAATAAGCTTGTTTGCAGATCCCCAGATAATGTGTATTTCGAGAACTAAAACCGGTATGCCTCTATCAAACCCTATGTTGTGACCACTCTTTAAAATCGTCACAAAGTGACGATTCTAAAGAGTGGTCACAACATAGGGTTTGATGGAGCATTAAGAAAATACGATGGAAAAAGTTGTTTCTGGGTCCTTGTTGTCTCGGAAACAGTGACATGCGTTGTTGTAAGGAGGGAATCGTTATTGAGAGGGTCGTTGTAGGGAGGGAGCACTGTACAATATTGGATATTGGATGAAATTAAACGATTCAGTATTTGTCGAATAAATCAAGTAAATATTTGTATCATTTACATAACACGAACAACTTGCGATCTGTATCAGTTTGTGTATGTATCTTACTAGGCACTTGATTGCAGATACAGTAAAACCTCTCTATAACGACCACTAAATTCTGTTAATTAGTTGGTATTTAGGGCAGGTGGGAGCTTAAACCAAGGTGAAAGTAAAACAGGACGTTCCTATAGGAGCGTTCTGTTTTACTTTCACCTTGCTTTAAGCAGCCACCTGCCTTTACTTTAGCACAAAATACTTGATGTAATTTAGTGGTCGTTATAGAGAGTTTTTACTGTATTTCTTTCTCCTAATTAATGCAAACTTTTAACCAGTATGTTTTCAAACCCTTTCTCGCATGAGGGTCCGTCTGATCAGGATCTGCTCTGATTGCTTATGGAGTAATGTAAGTATGATTCAGCAGCGTCTGCTATGGCAAGGCATAACATCTAATTAATAGTCATAGTCATTATTTCTTACCATATCTGACATTGAATAATTATCGTGTATCAGGTTAAGGGGCGCTACTGTGCCTGTGCAATATTGATATGAACAGAGAAAGCAGGAAATACTTGTAAGCGGTCCACATTTGATGACGTAACAATGACGTACAGTTGACCATCTCTACAGCGATTGTTTAAGATTATACAGGGGAGGTTAGATTCCTGGTGGCTGCTTAACCCTTTTGCTCATTAATCATTTCCTCCATAAATACGCATTTCTACTCCTCTGTAAAAGTCACCTGTTGAAACCATTGTGATAAATAAAGCATTTGCTCCTATAGGAGCAAATGCTCTATTTATCACAATGGTTTCAAACTACAACATTCTAAAACAAATCCTTTTCTCTAGTTAATGCTCCTTTTCGGTAGATTTATTCAAAGTGGTTGGATCTAAAATAGCCTATGAGGTAATGGGTTAATAGATACGCATTTTACGCATTTGCAAACAGAGTAGACCCAGAGCTGGAGCCGTCTGATCAGACTCTGTTCTGTTTGTTTTGGGAATAATGTAGATCAGACTCTAGTCTCTCTCATGAGCATAAATATCCTGTGTAAATAACTCGTGTCATTAGTATTCGTTATTATTCTAACTTGAGTAAAGATTTAATGTAGACCATAACAAGATGTGTTTGTGAAATACTATGCGCCCAATATGACTTTTTGTTTACCTCCATTAGGTGCACATGCATGCCAAGTTTGAAGTATGTATGTGCAATGACATCAAAATTATCTGCAACGTTAAAGTTGGGGACAAACAACCAACCATCAGACAGACGGACGGACGGACAGACAGGGCAAAAATAATACCCCACCCCCTTTGATTTGGGAGAGGACATTAAAATGTAGAAGTTCCCATAGACCCGTGCATTACTTGCGCTTTGCAACAAACTAACATCTACCAGAAAGACTCAAAATAACGAGTTGACATACTTGAAGTGGCCATTATATGATGAGAGATTTGTTGATAGTGTTTACTTGTACAATAGAGTCCCGCTAACATATTTTACCCATGTGCTCCCAGTGGATTATTCCATGTTTATATATTGGATTAGTCCACTTTTTATCTAAGGGATGTCTGGTCTAAATTTTCATTTTTTGTTTTGTTCTATATTGAATTTCCTATGCGGCGTCTGATCAGAGTCTACACTGTTTGCCTACGTCCCATATATGGGATCGTGGGCGCAAATGGGTTAATCAACTCATTGTTGTGTAAAAGCATTCCTTTGCTTAACTCTTCGCTTGCTATTCACGTCAATATACCTACCTGTAAGTAGTGAAGACCCAGATGAGACAGCTCCTGCAGGAGCTGTCTCATCAGGGTCTGTACTATTTACAAGTTGATTGTGCAACAAGTGCACTCCACAGCAGTGATTGCACAGCGAAATACTTGTACACAGTGAAAATATTTGTAATTATACAACAGGACATGGGTAAAGAAGGAGAAATGTATTTCAAATTTCAGCAAGCGAATGGTTAATGAGGGACAAAAGTAATACAGAAAGTATCCAGAATAAGACTTCTCTTAACCCTTCGCTTGCTATTCACGTCAATATACCTACCTGTAAATAGTGAAGACCCAGATGAGACAGCTGCTGCAGGAGCTGTCTCATCAGGTCTGCACTATTTACAAGTTGATTGTGCAACCAGTGCACTCCACAGCAGGGATTGCACAGCGAAATACTTGTACACAGTGAAGATGTATGCAATTATACATCAGGGCATGGGTAAAGAAGGAGAAATGTGTTTTATAATTCAGCAAGAGAAGGGTTAAGTAGTCGCATTAGCCAGACTTTACTGTACAAGTAACAGCTGCATAATAGATGATGGTTGGTGGATGCTCTGAGCGTGTATAATCTGTCATTTTGCATGGCCGGCGAACTGAACGTGCATTGGAGTAAGTCATTGTCATTGGGTCGTTCTTTTGAGGAAACTGGTATTAGTGTTTTTAAGTAAGTCATTGTCATTGAACCGTTCTTTTGAGGAAACTGCATGTATTAGTGTTTTTTGCGAACAGTTTAGATCATAATCAGTCACCATGTCACGGGCGTGGCGTCTGATCGTGGGTCTGCACGGATATATACTCAACATAACTGCAGCAGTGATTCTGGTACCTCTGGAAACAGCGGGATTAATTGTTGTACATGATATGTGACATTTCTGGATCTACGCCGTTTGCAATTCATTAACATGGATTTTCTCATTCAGCGATAGCCTAAGTAATACCTTGCTCCGTGCAGCGTCCTCTGTTTGGGACTAAATGTATGTTTCTAATAACAAACAATTGTTCAGGTAAATTATTTCTAGATATATTCTTATAAATGCAATTCAATCATTGCCATGGAGACGGGTCTGTGATATCATATATACAACAAGTTGAGACAAGTAACTCGACGTCTCATCAGGGTCCAAACTGTTTGACTGTTTATTTATATGTTATATAGAGACTGAACAATTTTGAAAATAGCCGACACTGTGACCAGCAGACGGCAATTTCTCAGATAAACAATTCTGTCACTGCAATAGTATTCACTGCCTGTGGTATCATATACAAACTATGTGGACCCAGATAAGACGCCGAGACACACGGCGTCGTGTCGGGATCCTAACTGTTTAGCCCATTCCCTCATATTGACGACTTTTGACGACTCTGTAAAGGTCACTTTGTGAAACCATTGTGATAAACAGAGCATTTGCTCCTATAGGAGCAAATGCTCTATTTATCACAATGGTTTCAAACTACAAAATTCTAAAAAAAATTCTTTTCTCTAATTAATGCTCCTTTTCGGTAGATTTATTCAAATAGGTTGTATCTAAAAATAGCCTATGAGGTAAAGGGTTAACTCTATGTACTTTATAAGGAAATTAAAGCAACACCCAATGTAACACTTAAATGCAGACGAAAATGTGTCCAGCAGACGACAATACTAACACTGAAAATGGGTCCAGCAGACGACAATACTGACACTGAAAATGTGTCCAGTCCAGCAGACGACAATACTGACACTGAAAATGTGTCCAGCAGACGACAATACTGACTGTGTGTCCAGCAGACGACGATACTGACACTGAAAAATGTGTCCATCAGACGACAAAAATGTGTCCAGCAGACGACAATACTAACACTGAAAATGTGTCCAGCAGACGACAATACTGACACTGAAACCGGGATACAGTAAACACCCTATAAATCGGAATTTTAGTGGAGAAAAAATAAGATACTTTTAGGCGGGTGTCTGCTTAACCCCTTCCGTGCCACAATGACCGGTTTCTGATATCACATGCAAACAGTTTGGATCCAGATGAGACGCCGAGTAATTCGGCGTCTCATCAGGATCCAAACTGTTTGACACTATGTTTACTGTTCTATAAAGAAAATGGAAGAAGTGCACACACTTACACTAAAAATAAACGAAACTATGCCCAGCAGACGACAATGCTAGGACCGAAAGGGTAATGCAGCATGACAGTCATGCAGAAAGATCTTGCTTCTGCATGACTTTCACCCTGCATTAAGTTCCAACATGTCCCCAAGACCGATATGTATACTAAATTCAACGTCTGGTTTAAAAGGGGATTAACTCTATATGAGTAACAGTGACATAAGATGCAATACTGAAACAGGTAGGCCTAGATGTGCATAAGTCTGATTTCTAACTGTATCTCATTCTTGGTTTTATTTTTTGTTACTCGGCGTCTAATTTGGATCCAAACTGTTTGCACAAATGTCCTTAAAGTCGCGCTTACCTTGATGATGGTTAGATTTAACCATTTCCCTCTTAAATATCCATGTAGGAAATAATTGACATCATGAATATTTATTAGCTGAATTTTAATAAAGGTTGGTGCTTTTGGTATTGGTAGAAACTGTATAGTCAGATATGTTAGAAATTCATAAACAAACATAATATACCTTGATCAGCCGATACCTACATTGCCGTCTTATCTGGGTCTGCTCTGTTTGCAAAGGCTTGAAAATGATACGAAGGACTGGGTTAACACGTATATATCTAGCATCTATTACTCTTTGTATGTTCTCTAAATGTCGTCTGCAAAATTAGCAAAATCAGTTAACCCTTTACTCAATGGATACGACTTTCTACGCCTTTTTGAAAACAGAATACATGTATATCCAGATCAGACAGCTCTTGTAGGAGCCGTCTGATCTGGGTCTGCTCTGTTTGCTTGTGATATACAGGCATATTGCGATATACAGGCATATATCAAATTGTGAGAGTTGCTGTTTTCCATATCGTATTTACTTTGTTGGATAAGCAGGTTTATAACGTTATGAAAGTGGTTGAAGTCAATATCGTGCGTATGAAAATTCAGAACTTCAATTAGGTTTCACAATCATGTAATATCAAATTATGCAATGTTCTGCAAATTTTCTGCATATCTAAGGATTTGCAAACAGAGTAGGCCCAGACCAGGCGCCTCCTATAGGAGCAGTCAGATCAGGATCTATTCTACTCTGTTTGCTCATGAAATTAATATATGTATTCTACAGTTTCTGTCTTTGCCAAATTTCATGCGTACATGTATCACTATAAAATATTAACCGATCGATATTAACCCTTTCGCTGCCAATGTCGGATCTGTGATTACCTATGCAAACAGTTTGGATCCAGATGAGACGCCGAGTAACTCGGCGTCTCATCAGGATCCAAACTGTTTGTTACTGTTACTATGTTTTTGAAACAAAAATGAAGAAAATCAAAGAATAAAAAAAATGTAGCAGACGACAAAGTTAGCAGACGAGAGAGTTTGGCAGCGAAAAGGTTAATTACGTCATACTTTCTTACATAGATATTCATGGAGTAAAGGGTTAACCTTTTACCTGTTCAATATTAATGTAAGAAATAACAACATCATATCTATTAGCTCAATTTTTAGAATCTATTTTTTTTCAAGGGAATTTAGCTTTGACAAAAACTGAACAGGCAAACAGCAGACCCTGATCAGATGGTTCCTGTAGGAGCCATATGATCTGGGTCTAGTCTGTTTGTAAATGCTTGAAAAGTTTGTAAATGCTTGAGGGAAGGGGTTAAGCAAACAGATCAGACCGCAAACAGCTCCTGTAGGAGCCGTCTGGTCTAGGTTTACTGTTTGCAAACAGTCAAAGGCGTATTTATGGAGTACATGTGAACAGTTAAGAGTCAAATACCGGTATTGTGCTCAAGCATTAGATTGATGAGATTTAGAATTCAGTGAGAATCTGACCAGTTAGTTGTAACAGTATTAAGACAAGCACTGACAAAGTTTCACTTCATTTAGTAAACACATGTTGGATCAGTTGTTTTATCCTGATTTCATACTTAGAAAAATTTAACACTTTTGTATTGTATCGGGGCTTAATGTTGCTTAAGCGTGTTTCAGTCATATTGCGAGTCTAGCTTATTACAGGTGGATGGAGATCCAATTTGTTTGTCAGTGTACAGAACAAATTGCATTGTTCCGTGCTAAGTCACATGAAAAATCCAAATGCCAAAGTCTGGATTCGAACCACAGTGGTTAGAGCTAAATGATTGTCAGCTGAAGACCGTAACCACTTGACATTGGTTTATAGACTCTGGTGCTTCACCAATCCTTGAGTCTTGTTTTAATGTATGATGCTATGTCAGTAAACCTTAAACCATTAACACACCTTTTAGGTCTTTACAAAAAGGGTACATCAATATCATACAGCTCCTGTGGTAACGCCTTGACCAAGGTCTGCTTTGTTTGCTAATTAAAGCACTGTAGATCAGAATATACACATTTGGCTGTGGCAGTGAAGTGCTTGATAATGAGGACCAGAATGAAAATTTATTAAACTTTGTTTCTGATAAACATTATTAGGATAAAATGGATCATCATTGTACAGCATAATATGTCAATGTATATAGCGTATAAACATATAAGATGTTTAATGCAATAGTATATATCATTAGATTGAAAAAGGAGTCATTTTTACTTAGTGCCAAGACTAGTGTTGTTTCATCCTTAACCCATTCCCTCATATTGATGCATTTCGATGCATACATGTATGTTAAATGCTCTATTTATCACAATGGTTTAAAATCGACAAAATTCTGAATTTCTTTTTTCTTGTAAGTACTTCTTTTCAGTAGATTCGTTCATAGAGGTCGAATCAGAAAATAGCATATCAGGGAATGGATTAAAAGATTGTAACTAGATTTTAACTTAGTTCTATAGAGCTGCTCATTTTTCTGCATAACTTGTTTGCTCTTTCTTTAGCACATGCTTTTGTTTCAATAGTTTGCCTAACATACACCTAAAAACTAGATCAGTTGTAACCTTTACTGTGTGACAACTTATCTAAGGATACACTATATGTAATGCAGGGCTGAATAACTTCATTCCTACTAGTCATGCAAAACTAATATGCAAGCATGACACTTCCACTTCCCTTCAAATGCCTACTTCCTTATTCTCGGACAGTCCCATTGGTGTGACCATCATTAGAATCCACTCAACAAAACGACACATAGTAATAAACACACCATGGGATGTGGTTGAATGAGAATGGAATGGTTTCAAAAATAGTTTGGCAACTCCTGCTTTACAGTAAGCCTGACTTGATGAGTGTAGTTTTTCCGAATTGTCAAACCATGCAATGTCTTAAAGTTGTACACTTAAACATAGCTGAACATTATTTTTGAAAATATGGTTTGCCTGTCAATGTTTCTGTATTATAATTTATGTAGTGTAGCTATTTAGTTTAGATGTAAGAGTTACTACCCATGATTCCATTTAATGTTTCCATAACCTTTATGGATCAGCCACTGGTTTTCAACCATGATTACCTATGATTACAGTGACAGCCTAATGCAACTAAAAAGTTGTGCTCCTTTGAAACTTTTCAATATGCATTCAAGTACCACCTGTCATAAGGAATGATCAATTAACAACTGAGTGGCTGTTCAACACAAGTTTTACAATAAATCAGGTAAAAGTCGAAATGCATCCATGTTTCGATTTAACATTTGATTACATTTTAATTACATTCAAACAGAAGCTTTACTTGCAATATATGTTTATTTGCTGTTCTGTACTTTTTCTTACCATTGTCTGCAATAACATTTCCATCATAAATACATTAACATTTACTCTTTGTTTTTTCTCCCATTTCAAAATATGTGAACAATTTCATGTGATCTGAAGGTATACAAAAAAATGAGTATACTATTATAGATTGTAAAACAATACAAGAATTCTTGCTTACATTTTTGATTATCTACTTGTATTGTTTGTGAGATTGCAATATTTAACTTATTTTTGTATATATTTATACAAAATATGTATATAATGTTTTTCAGAAGATCAAGATTTCTTGACACTGTTCAACTTATGCCTTGAATGCAGTGTACTTCAAATTTGGAATTGCGTTTGAAATATTTACATAAATCATGCAAAATACCAACTACCTTCAAAGATAAGATTTCAACGACTGGGAACATAGAAAATTAACTCGCAAACAAGCCATCAAAATACAGTTGTACCTCTCTTGACCGAACAGAAAATAAACATCATTTTCGAGGATTCATAACAGGTGGCTGCTTGATGCAGGCTGATAGCGATACAAAAACTTCTGTAGGAGCTTTTTGTATCGTTGGTCAGCATACACCAGTCGTTAACACCCAGCCTTAATGTTTATTTTTTTATTTAGAGAGGTTCTACACTATTCAACTCTTTTTTCTTTCCAAAAACACAGACCCCTTTAGTACTATCAGTACTTTGATTTTTTATGAGGGTACATAAACACAGCAAATTTTAACAATGACAGAAACTGTAGATTTATATCTATTATTCCATGAGCTAATAATACAGACCCTGGTCAGAGAGCTCATATAGGAGCCGTCTGATCTGGATCTACGCTGTTTGCAAATCGAAGAAAGGCGTATTTATGTAGTAAAGGGTTAACAATTAATAGGAAGAGCGGAAATGAGCTCATCGCTTTCCTTCATATAAAAGCATTTTCACGAATTTGCAAAAGGTAAAGAACTAGATCAGATGGCTCTTATAGAAGCCGTCTGATCATGATCAGCTCTGACTGCTAATGGAATTTGATAGATGTGCTTCTTAATATTTTAAAAGAGGTACAATTTTACATATTCCATATTTTTTATAACTATTTTCAGTTATACAACTAATATTCAGAAGGCACTGAAATTAGGAATAAATATAGAGCAGGGAAATGGTTAACCGTTTTCATAATGACATCGTGAATATTCATTAGCTGAAGTTTTAAACTGGTATATACACACGTAAAGCTTTGATATTGGCAGATACGTAGGTTTATTATAATTTCATTTATAGCAAAACGACAAGAACCTCTCGGGCAGCTCCTGGGGTGCGGTCTGATCTGAGTCTATTCTTTTTGGAAAGGTGTGATGTATGTGCTCACTGAGTGTGACAAATGTTTGAATAGCACGATACGCTTTACCTTCTCAGTTTACCTTCTGTACCCAGAGCAACTGTCGTCTGCAAACTGTATCGTCTGCTTAAATTCTGAAGGTACCACTTTCTTCAATATCTTTCCAAATTACAGTAACAGAGTGTTAAAATGTTTGAACCCTGATGAGACACAGAGTTATTCGGCGTCTAATCTGGATCCAAACCGTTTGCAAAGGTCCCAAATACACCTGATGAGTTCTGAAGGTACAGTGCTCCCTCTCTACAACGACACCCTTTGGGATACGAAGATTGTATGTGTTGTTCAGAGGGAGTTGTTATAGGGAGGGAAAATCAAACATAATCCGCTTGTTTGCAGAATCCCAGATAAGGTGTAATTCGAGAACTAAAACCGTTATGCCTCTATCAAACCCTATGTTGTGACCACACTTTAGAATCGTCACAAAGTGACGATTCTAAAGAGTGGTCACAACATAGGGTTGATGGGGGCATAAAGAAAATACGATGGAAAAAAGTTGTTTCTGGAGCCTTGTTGTTTCGGAGACAGTGACCTGCGTTGTTGTAAGGAGGGAGTCGTTATTGAGAGAGCCGTTGTACAGAGGGAGCACTGTAACACACGTAAAACCCTTCCCTTCCTACAGACGCTTGTTCACGCATATACAAACAGAATAGACCTAGATCAGACGACTCCTATAGGAGCCGTCTGATTAGGGCTTGTACTGTTTCTTTAGTTTCTAAAATAGGTTACAAATGTTCACATTCCAAATGCCATTATAACTATTTTGTACATGAATATTCAATAGGAATAAACAAAGAACAAGAAAATGGGTATGTGTACGTTTAACATGTCTACCCGCTTAACCATGTCCTTTGTACGCCTTTCCTTTATGTATCCTTTTCCAAGCATCTGCAAACAGAGTAGACCCAGATTAGACAGCTCCTGTGGGTCTATCTGAACAGGGTCTGCTCTGTTTGCTTATGAAACATTATAAATCTGATTATATACGGTCACTGTCATTGCAAAATGTTCCTGTATTCGTATTGGATATTATATAAAGGTTCATCTACTTAATATGCATCATTTCATTATGCCTTCGTATTCATCAAATCAAGTTATACTGGTTGAACAGGAAGTCGAAAGCTGACAAAATTGTGTTTATAGTTGTAGACTGTAAAATTGTGGAAATTCATAAGCAAAGTTTCATCATATGAATACCGTAAGTAAGACTTCTAATCGGTTCTTTAGCGGCTGAAATAATATTTAGGTCTAGAATTTTCAACTGTTTTGATAAAGTAAGGAATATTTTGTTTTCATTTGTAATTAGTTATTTTTCAACACGTGAAACAGAATTCTGTCGGAAAATGTTGTGACTGTAGGTTCTGCAAGATATTATGAACCATGAACTGAACAAAACCTATTTTTGTACGCACCTTTATCTACAGCTGTGATGGTAGTGCAGTAAAAACAACGAAATTTTAGTAATGAAGAATTTATGTCTTTGTAGGCAGGTGGTTGCTTATTGCAGAGTGCAAGTCATACAGAAAGCTCCTAATGGAGCTTTTTGCGTGACTTTCACCCTGCATCAAGCTGTTACATGACTTAAAGATCAATCATGGTAGGTATTTGTTACGTATTTGAGTGTTCGAATAAAAGAGTTTAAGATTACTGTATAAGGCTTTAATCAATATCCAACGTAGAATAGTCCACTATTGTTCAACTAGGCTATTCAGAATGAAAGGCTTTAATTGGCTAGATAATTTTGAAAGACAGACAGTGAATTCCTCTGATCAAGGTCTACACTTTGCAGGTTATAGTGCAATTTCTCTGTAAGGGTTAACAATGTGGAACACTGTAGACATTTAAGAAACTAAAGACACAGTTCTGTCAAATTCAATTAGCATTTTCAGAGCAGACCCTGATCAGAGGATCCTGATCAGCCGTCTGATCTGGGACCACTCTGTTTGCAAATGCGTGAAAATGCGGTTATATGAGGGAATGGGTTATTAATACAAGGAACATGGAAGTAAATGAGCTGTGCAACAGTAATTGCACGTGTGTCCTCCTAAAATGCATACAATGAATCTATCTACTTAAGCGTTTAACTTTAACTCCACAAATACGCACTTCTACGTCTTACAGGCAATACAGAACGGACGGAAGTTATACAGAGAGCTCTGTTGAGCATCAAATGTCTTACAAACGCATTCTTCCCACCGTGCGAAATACGTGCGCGACTTTATCTCACAAAAGTGAGACTCATTTTCTCCTTATAGTGAAAAATATATTAGAAATTTCGCATGCGCTTGAAAAATGAAAACTCTTAAAATTGATCAAATCAGTCTTTAGCACGGGATTGTAAAGAGTTTTCACCTTTTGCTTGTTTGTTTCTGATTTTTGTCGCATTTTAGCACAGAAACTGGAATAAAATGCATTGCAAAGTGGGTTGACCGAACCTCTCCGTTTTTTCAATAACTACTCACTTTGCAATAAAATCTTGAACTTAGTTATGTTTTTGCACAACGGTTAGTCATTGCAAAGCGTGTTGTAACAAGGTATTGATCTGTAAACCACATACATTTAATTCATTATTCCCAGGCAGCTGCAACCCACCAGTTTCCCTTGTATACTTAAAATTAAAATTTGATAACTTGTTGATAATAAAGCTTGTTGTTTTGTGTCATTTTGTCGGATCGTTGACTTGATGAGAGGAATACAAACACAAATATACATTCATCGATTTAGATAGATAGTTTATTCAGTACAAAGGCCGTGGGCCCAACAGTACAGGACAGCAATACATACACATAAATGCAGTTTAGAATTGTCAACAGTAGATGAAATGGAATGAAACTATTCATTCTAAATCAAACAAAAATATAAGAGTTTGGGCATATTGTTAGAGGAAAATGATAACAGAAATTGAGAATGAAATATAATAAAGAACATGTAAGTATTGACCGCATGTTTCTATGGAAAAGTAACATATATAATAGTTAACTCTACATAATAACAAACAGAAACTTGAGTGACTCAGTGAGTTAGTTACTGTACGTGCATAGAAAATGTAAATCCCATGACAAACTGAGGGAGGAAAACATTCAACAAATCACATAAAAGTTATTTCGGTTCTACGTTTACAGCATTTATGGACATAGATAGTGATAGGAAGATTCTTTAACACGATTTGATTTTCTGTTTTCATGAGATTTACAAACTTAGGTATGTTTAGGTGACGCCAAAAGTATGGTTTTATGTACAATTTTCTTAGATCGTTGTATATAGAACATTCCAACGAAAAATGAAATTCGTCTTTCAGAACATTACATACATGGCACCTCCTCTCATTTCTTGGAATTTTCTGTGGTGTGTGCCAGCGGCCTATTTCAACTTCTAATCTATGAGACTACAGACGAAGCCTAGTTAAATCTTATCTAAATTTTTCAATATTTACTGCATCCAAGTATAGTTTGAATCCAAAATCAGAGAACAATTTATAAATATCTGCACGAAAGATGTATTTCGGCACTCCAGTTTTGAATGAATTGATCAGTCAGTCTTTGCTTACATAGCCTTATAAAGCATTCAATATTACTTACACCTTGATTTAACCATGCAAACCTTAGTCCCAGCGATTCTAGTAGGACTTGTACTTTCGACACCCAAGAAACTTTATTAGGGTAGGTCTGCATATCTTCCAGCATTAAATTATAAATTACTTTTATGTATTTCCTGTCAGGGTTTTGTAATGTTTTAATCCAGTATCGAATTATTGCAATATATCTATGTGCTTTTAGATCAGTTCTTCCTAATTCGCCGTATAGAAATGTACAAATGTTTACCACTCCTAGATCACATTGTGATATTGTGGCATCACAGGCAACGAAATTGATACTGGCCGGTCACTATTTCAGTGTGATACAAATATCATTTAGCCACTTTTTCTTGCAGTAGGTGGATGTAATCTGACATCCCCGATGAAGTCGATAGTTTGCAAACCTCGTTTAGGTCTGAATTAATAGGGCTTATGAAGCCAAAAATACGTGTAATTGTGTTCAACATCTATAATACCGGTTGGACAATGTCATTATGCTATCAAAATGTCATTTTCTTTGTTGGCTAACAGCAATAGTATGATATGATTCTCAAGGTTAAAGTTATTGCTTAAATCCAACACGGACAAGTCGTCAGTCATGTTACAACGCAACAATTATATTATTTCACGTAGCAAAAGTTGAGTACAAATGCACTTTTATATCAAAACAGCAGTAGTTAATTTGGTTTCTTATTTTTTTTGTTTTATTATTGTGTCAATCTACATATATGTGTGCATTTTGTGCGTACTTGAGTGAGTTGGTGTGTCTGCGGTGGCTTAAAGTTTTTGTTTGATATACATGTATATGCATTGTTCATTTAATTGTGTTCAAATGTGTATTGCTGGGTTATTGTCTATTTTATAATTGTTGCTAACCAAAGGCACCAAGGAAAAGATTTAGTCACCTTTGAAAAATAAAGATCTGGGTTCGTATTATGAAACCTTCTTAGTATTTAGCAAATTAAAAGAAAATAACAATCAAACAAATTATAGTTTCCGCATTTTCACATGAGAAAATGCGTCTGTACCTACAGCCCCCGGCGAACACACAAATGCATTTTCCAAGCAACAAAATGAGAAAAATGCGCTCTCGTTTTTCTCTCGATGAGAATATTGCGCACGCATTTTTCTTACGTGAGAAGAATGCGTTTGTAAGAAAGTTGAGGCTCAACAGAGCTCCTATAGGACTACAGTAAGCATTCTGTTCTATATCAAGTGATCATCTTAGAGGCTTTCGACTGTACACCATTGTTATATCTTTCAGCTTGACTTATCAACCTGTCGCCTTTACAGCAAAACAGTTCACATATTCCCTAGTTGTTAACTGTGTGATATGTGTGCAGCCACAATGCAAGGTAAGATTAATTTGGTAAAAATGATACATTAATTGTGTTGCTGTTTGTGCATGGCTTTCCCATAAATATGACGTTTAGCCGAGCAATTGTGAATACAAAAAAACACAGTTCGATTATTCTTATATTAATTGTTATACAAAGATAATACTCGGGTTGGGCCGTGAACAGTGCTCCGTTATTTATAACTAATGGTTTCACATCATTTTGCTCATTACAGTACAGTAAAACCTCTCTATAACGACCACTAAATTGTGTTAATTAGTTGGTATTTTGAGCAGGTGGTTGCTTAAAGCAAGGTGAAAGTAAAACAGAACGCTCTTATAGGAGCGTTCTGTTTTACTTTCACCCTGCTTTAAGCATCCACCTGCCTTTAACACAAAATGCTTGATGTAATTTAGTGGCCATCATAGAGAGGTTTTACTGTATAGGTATTTTAGTACTAGCAAAGCAATGGTTATCAAAAGGCCAACACATGAGTATTTAACTGTAAGTCTGCCGTGGGAGAATGAGTGATAACATTTGCAAACAGTTTGGATCCAGATAAGATGCCGAATAACACCCTGCTTTGCATTATGAGTACTGTTTTAACCTTTAGTCTGCTGAGCAAATTATTTTTACAGAAATTTTCACCTACTATAGTTCCATAATTCAATCTTTTATCAATTTTTCTACAACAATGCTATCAGAGTGTCAAACAGTTTGGATCCTGATGAGACGCCGAGTTACTCGGCGTCTTATCTGGATCCAAACTGTTTGCATACGTAGTCACTGATCCGCCCATCGCAGGCTAATGGTTTAAAAGCTTGAATTTTTAAAATGTAGTGAGAGAAACATTCTATGAAAATAATTTGCTCAGCAGGCTTAAGATTAAGGATTACATCGCTGATTAAAATGACCTTAACCTTCCATGAGTTACAGCTGGATACTTATGGAACATGTATAAAACCACGTGACAATAATAGTGCACATGTTACCCTTGTATTGTCCTGTTTTATTGACCTGTCAAAATGTGAATATTCCTACGTCACTGAAAGGATATATTTAGTTTGGGCAAACCTGTGTTTCAAACGTTTTTCACGAGATTCACAATAAATGTACAAGTACTCGAATAAGCCAAAATAGGAAAGATTTTATTATCGGAAACAAACGATATCAACCGAAGCTATTTATGGTGTGTTCAGCAAGCGTATAATTATTCAAATTTTGACTGGTTAATAAAACAGGACAATAATTGTATAATATATATAGAAACCCTTATTGCTTTGCAATGAACCTCAACTACTACATTGTTACAGAGCTGTAAACAAACCCCTGAGTCACGTTACAGTGAACCACACCTTCTTCATGTTACACATCTTTATACAAAACCCTGAGTCACGTTGCAATGAACCACGCCTTCTTCATGTTACACAGCTACTATTGTAAATAAATGCGGAAGATGTACATAAAATATACGTCACCAGGGTTTCATATTGATAAAGTGCATTCTGCTTTAGTTTTAAGGAACCAGGGTTCCATATAATCAGAAGTGTTGGAATGTCATCTGCTTTCATAAGTTTCTACACACATGTATATCTCATTATATCACGTATACATCAGTGTATGAGACCCGATTGAGAGAGAGAGAGAGAGAGCGAGAGAGAGAGAGAGAGAGAGAGCAAGAGAGAGAGAGTTGAGATGCACGAAATAACATTTGCGCATGTTTTGCATGGACTTTCTCTCTATCTTCATATGCGTCCACGCCGTCTAAGCTCTTTGCGCTCCAGACCATCCTGATGGTAATATTATGATATACAACTTTATAAAATAGTTTGCTTACTTTGTTGCCTCACGACAATAACCTTAATAATAAATTCTGAAGTGAGGTGATCCCCCGAAAGCAAAAATTGCAACACATGAAGAGAAAATTGCAGATTCGGTTTTATTGAGTCTTTTCATGAGCAGTAATTGAAAGTGCAACACTGCTCACGCCCCCTTACACCGGCTTAAGCGGTATTCAATTTTCAGAACAAAAAGTACTGAAATTCATGATCTCGAAGGATCAGAAGGTATAACAACACTGAGAATGAAGTACGGGGTCTAATTACCCCATGTGTCTGGCTTTTCTATTACCGCCTTGAATAGCCCTATCGAACTTGCTCGGATGTTTGCTGCTCCCTAACCCCGGTTTACATATACACGACTATAACCCAGACCTTGTTCAGATTACACTTGGACGTCTGTGATATATAAAATTATAGATACCTCTGACATACAAAGTACTAAACCATTTGGGTGTCTGTGGAACATATATATAGAGAGAGATATCTCTGGTATACATGACACTTAGCAAACCAGACTTGCTGATGTTATATTTGGGTGTTTGTGGAATATAGATATACCGCACTGAGATACTCTGCACTAAACTAGACATTGCACATGTTTGTGAAACATATGTATACAACTCTGGTACATGACACTAATAAAGACACCTTCCACATCTTACACTTGTATGTCAAGAGAAACATATATAGATAAGTCTGATACACATGTACCTGACACTGGGCGAGACCTTATTCAGGTTGCTCGTGTGTGCCCCTGTGAAGAATATTGACCATTGTTTGAACATGTGTTCTTAATACATGTATAGAATATACTAATAGACATTTGCACAATTTGGACTTGTCCTGGTGGAGCATGTATGGAAAACAAGTGTATATATGTACATGAAACACAATTTGGACTTGTCCTTGTGGAGCATGTATGGAAAACAAGTGTATATATGTACATGAAACACAATTTGGACTTGTCCTGGTGGAGCATGTATGGAAAACAAGTGTATACATGTACATGAAACACAATTTGGACTTGTCCTGGTGGAGCATGTATGGAAAACAAGTGTATATATGTACATGAAACACAATTTGGACTTGTCCTGGTGGAGCATGTATGGAAAACAAGTGTATATATGTACATGAAACACAATTTGGACTTGTCCTTGTGGAGCATGTATTGAAAACAAGTGTATATATGTACATGAAACACAATTTGAACTTGTCCTGGTGGAGCATGTATGGAAACCAAGTGTATACATGTACATGAAACACAATTTGGACGTGTCCTGGTGGAGCATGTATGGAAAACAAGTGTATACATGTACATGAAACACAATTTGGACTTGTCCTGGTGGAGCATGTATGGAAAACAAGTGTATATATGTACATGAAACACAATTTGGACTTGTCCTGGTGGAGCATGTATGGAAAACAAGTGTATATATGTACATGTAACACAATTTGGACTTGTCCTGGTGGAGCATGTATGGAAAACAAGTGTATACATGTACATGAAACACAATTTGGACTTGTCCTGGTGGAGCATGTATGGAAAACAAGTGTATATATGTATATGAAACACAATTTGGACTTGTCCTGGTGGGGCATGTATGGAAAACAAGTGTATACATGTACATGAAACACAATTTGGACTTGTCCTGGTGGAGCATGTATGGAAAACAAGTGTATATATGTACATGAAACACAATTTGGACTTGTCCTGGTGGAGCATGTATGGAAAACAAGTGTATACATGTACATGAAACACAATTTGGACTTGTCCTGGTGTAGCATGTATGGAAAACAAGTGTATACATGTACATGAAACACAATTTGGACTTGTCCTTGTGGAGCATGTATGGAAAACAAGTGTATATATGTACATGAAACACAATTTGGACGTGTCCTTGTGGAGCATGTATGGAAAACAAGTGTATACATGTACATGAAACACAATTTAGTCTTGTCCTCGTGGAACATGTATGTTAAATAATTGTATACATGCATGTTCATGAAACACAATTTAGATTTGTGCTGGTGGAGCATGTATGTAAAACACGGTACTAAACCATCACGAGGGTCTTTATTAAGCATACAAAGAAATACAGATGGACATGATACTGAGCCATGACACGACACGCTAATATTTGTTCAGCATATATTAAAACAACCTGTACGCTTGGCACTAAACCTAATAGTTTGATGACATATAGAAACGATTAGTGTGCTTGACACTCAGCCAATGCTATAATGTAATTTTGCGGTACATGTATGAAACAACTGCTGTGAATATTGTTTTCATTGTAACAGCTGGTCTACGTACCATGTGTATCTTATTGTTATTAGAAATCGGACAATGGGCTGACCAGAATTCGCAGCAACTTTGATATTTTATCGTCAATGCACTATTTCATGTCTGTAAAATCAATATGCTTATTAACGAGTATGGTGAAAACTGTCTCGTCTGAATTATATGATCAACATAAGATTCGTATTACTGTAAACGAAATTTCTTGTTCTTGTATTAAGTTTGGCCACTTTGCTATGAAGTAATGTAATTGATTCCGATTTGTACAAAACACTTATATCCAATGCTTGAACATTTCATCATTTAAATATGTCCACTTCCTGAAATCACGATTTCACAATTTTAACGTCTAGAACTCAAAATGTCAGTTTCTCGAATTCAACAGTAGGCTTTATGAATTCGCAGTTTTAAAAAGCTCAACCTCAAAAATGAATTCAATGAACGACTTTAACATTTTTATTAAATTTCGGACATACATTTGTTAAAAAAGGTTTGGTATGTTTAAAACATAAATTGCATTCATTGCAAAATATTTTTAATGCTGAGTTTGAATAGGGAACAGTTACACATTGCAACATGTTTGATATTATGAAGGATACAGTATGTTAGAACAGTGCTATAAGTAGAATGCCTTTTACTATTTACTCCATGGTTATTTTATGTAAGAAACAATGACACCATGGTAACAACTAAGAGTAATTCTGCTAATGGCATATGCACACAAAATGGTTGGGTGACTAACGAGCATTAAAACAATTAAAATCACATAAAAATAACCCTTAAATAAAGAAATATAGGCCTTTCTAAATACAGGTGGTAGCTTAATGCAAACTGAAGCAAAAATACAGAAACTTTCTTCATTCATTTCATTAAGCATTAAACACCCATCGGTGTGTAAAATAATGCAAGAAGCTCCTTTTGAAAACATGTAAAAATCCCTTTGAGCGTTAATTAGTATTATGCGGTATGTACACAATTAACGCATTAATTACGTCACAAGTAAGGAAAAGTGAAATCGTGGAGATTAGCTCGTGGATTCGTGTAGATTAAATCATGAACTCAGGGATATTTCTGGTATCGTAATATTCGGAAATTTTAAATCTTCAAGCATGAAATATGGTAACAAAAGTACCTAAATACCCTACGCTTTTACCCGTACACGTTAAATCATTATTCATCATCGGTTTCCACGTCATGTTTATTCCACTATCAATATTCATGATCTGTGAGTGACTAGATTGCATCTTACCAAACCAGGAAGATGGCCTAGTGGGCCACTATTTACCTGATCATAAGAATGAAGATAATGACGGACAGAACAAGACTCTCGGAGAGAGAGTGAGAGAGATATCTAGTGAGTGACAGGGTGAGAGAGAGGCTGAGAGAGTAATAGAGAGTGAGAGAGAGTGTGATAGAGGATAGTGAGAGACAGACAGACAGACATACAGATAGTCGAGGTATTGAGCTGGACAATCATTTTAAGCAGAAAGAGTTATGAGTTATTTACTTGGGTTGTTGAGGGGGTTTTTATGTGTACCAATTCCACTACGTTACCGTATAGAAATATAAATGACACCAATATTATATCAGGTTACTACTATATATATGTAATATATCAAGGATTCGATGCACCCGCGAATATGTGTTTACTTTCTTCATATATTAACCCTTTCCCTTTTGAACAATTATGTAATTTGTAAAATGGCATATATACACTGAAGGTTTTGGTATTGCTCTAAACTGTAGAGTCAAATCTAGTAAATGACCAGACCCTGACCACACGACTCCTGTCGTGGTCTGCGTTATTTCAAAATGAGT
This sequence comes from Azorinus chamasolen, assembly GCA_963576725.1. NCBI lineage: Eukaryota > Metazoa > Mollusca > Bivalvia > Cardiida > Solecurtidae > Azorinus > Azorinus chamasolen. The sequence goes on along the minus strand of OY755252.1, from coordinate 41,268,656 downwards.
GAACAAAACCGTATCTACGAGGGAAAGGGTTAGAACATTGTACACTAATTTGAACTAAACAATTGCTCTAAAAGTATTAGATCTCGACAAATATTTTAACCCGATGTATATCTCTTTTTAGGAACCTTTGCGACGCTTGTTCTCTGCCTTGCATACAATCGTAAGTAGCATGTTGACGAACTTGTCCCAATGTATAATTAAAAGGATGTTTATGGAATACATGGAAAACACTTCCATATTCACTGCACGTCATGGATTGTCCACAGAGATGACGAGGTTTGGTGACGTGTAGTCTCACTAGTGAACTAGTTCGTCTGTAATTCCATAAAACATGTCTTAACCCATTCCCCCATAGGCTAGTTTTAGATCCTACCTCTTTGAATGATTATTCCAAAAGGATCATTTACTTGAGAAAAGGAAACATTAGAATTGTGTAGTTTTGAAACCATTGTGATAGATAGAGCATTTGCTCCAATGAGCAAATGCTCTATTCATCACAATGGTTTCAGAAAGTGACATTTACAGAGGCGTCAAAAGGTGTCAGTATGAGGTAATTGGTCAAAAGGTGTCAGTATGAGGTAATTGGTCAAAAGGTGTCAGTATGAGGTAATTGGTCAAAAGGCGTCAATATGAAGGAATACGTTACATTTACTTTAGCTTCGCCAAACGTATTACAGACCGACACAACGTCCTATATATCTGAGACATGGTGCTGCCCTCACTCACTCAGACAATCTTAACCCTTCTCTTGCTGAATTTTAAAATACATTTCTTCTTCTTTGCCCATGCCCTGTGGTATAATTACATATATCTTCACTGTATACAAGTATTTCGTTGTGCAATCACTGCTGTGGAGTGCACTGGTTGCACTATCAATGTGTAAATAGTGCAGACCCTGATGAGACAGCTCCTGCAGGAGCTGTCTCATCTGGGTCTTCACTATTTACAGGTAGGTATATTGACGTGAATAGCAAGCGAAGGGTTAATCTGCAGTACATGATTGATGAACGCTTTACCTCGTGTCTATTCACGTAAGACTCTTCATTAATCTTTGTAAATGGCATAATGGAATTCTTGGTCTGACAGAAACAGTTGAGAAGGTGTTTGTATCAGGTAAAAAATAAAGTCCATTATACTAGTACGGTGTGTGTGCAGTTGACATAGATCTACATGTATTTGTATAATAGCGATTCTAGGTACACAGTTACTTTTTCAGCTAGGCCATAAGTGTACAGTGTCCCTTGAAAGGGGCATCGGCAAACAGTATAGTCCCAGATAAGAAGGCTTTTGTATAAGTTCTCTGATCAGGGTATACACTATTTAACAGGTTCCAAAGTATAAGATCTTGGCAGGTTTCCTTAAATAATATGGGAATAAATTGGTTAAATTATTCAAAACCCAAACAGGGTAGAACCAGCTCAATCGCGGCATTTGATACTCGATATATGGTCAAGTTTTCACTGTCACAGGAATCCGAAAGATGGAATAGGCACTGATAGATGGCAAAGAATGCGGATCAGAACCGTGAAATGCGGCGTCTACACTGTATTTAAAGGCTAAGAGTTGTTTTTTTTTGTTTATATATAAAGATGCGTACAGTTGAACTTCGATATCTTGAGCTCAGATAACGGGAACTCGAGATAACTCGAACTAAACGTTTTGTACTTCCAAATGTTTCAGTACAGAATGGTTCCAACATATATCACTACCCATATCAAGAAACACTTGTGAGAACCTAATGCAGGTCTAAAGTAATACTGAAATATCATACAGAGGCATTAAGCTGTGAACTTCAACAACTATCCAGATCAGAAATCGTGTAACTCGAACCTCTGTTATCTCGATGAATTTGTGTGACTCCTTGAAGTCGAGATATCGAAGTTCCACTGTATTTAAATACAAATGGTAGGTTAACACTTTGACCTGATGAATATTCATGTAAGAAATGATGAACATGTCATTAGCTACGTTTTATAACAGCCTAATCATTCAGGAATTGTGTACCCTGGCAGTGAAATGCAATCTGCTCTAAATAAGTTCATAATAAGCAAACAGAGCATTCCGTATTCAGACGCCATCAAAAGAATTTGGTATAACCGGATCTACTCCCAAGTGAGGCCAAATGTATCTGTATGAAATAAATAGTTAACCCTTTCCCTGTTCTGTGTTTGTTTTTACAAAAGTCAATACCTACTGAATATGCATGGGCAAAATAGTTATAATGAAGTATGAAAGGTGGAACATTGTAGCCATTTTAGAAAGTATAGAAACAGATTTATCAAATTGCATTAGCAAACAGAGCAGACCCTGATCAGACGGCTCCTCTAGGAGCCGTCTGATCTCGGTCTACGTTGTTTGCAAATGCGTGAAAAATGCGTGAAAACGCGTTTCTATGAGGGAAAGGGTTAAATACAAATGGTAGGTTAATAATTTACCTGATGAATATTCATGTAAGAAATGGTGAACATTTCATTAGCTATATTTTATAACAGCCTAATCTTTGAGGAAGTGTGTACCCTGGCAGTGAAATACAATCTGCTCTAAATAAATTCATTGAATGGTAGGTTAACAATTTGACCTGATGGATATTCATGTAAGAAATGGTGAACATTTCATTAGCTATGTTTTATAACAGTCTAATCATTCAGGAATGGTGTACCCTGGCAGTGAAATACAATCTGCTCTAAATAAATTCATAAGCAAACAGAGCATTCCGTATTCAGACGCCATCAAAAGAATTCGGTATAACCGGATCTACTTCCAATTACGGCTAAATGTCTCTGTATGAAATAAATAGTTAATGCATGACAAATAGAATTTAAAAAAGCATGGTATATTGTAAAATTGTTTGGTCACTTTTTCATGTATTAACAGACAAATATTTAAGTCATGTAAATTACTATCAGTCGTGTTGTTTTTCGGTTGGACTTTGTGTCGATATGTTGTATAACTTAACATTTTCCCTCATATAAATGTGTTTTCACGCATTTGCAAACAGAGTAGACCAAGACCAGACGGCTCCTAAAGGAGCCGTCTGATCAGGGTCTATTCTGTTTGCTAATAGAATTTGATGGGTCAGTTTCTTTGCTACCTAAAATGTCTACAATGTTTCACTCTCCATATATCTTTATAACTATTTTGTTAATGAATATTCAGGAGGTTTTAAAATTTGAAATAAACATTGAACAGGGAAAGGGTTAGAGCCCATAATAACTATATAATATAGTTGGGCGTGTTAGAACGAATGAACACTTCATTACTGCTAAAAATCTCAATTGCTTCATTTAGCTTTCGTCTGTTTGACAGCTTGCACTGTTTCTACGTTCTCCTGATTTCTTAAAGCTTTTCACCATCTCCTCCGTGAATATTCATGCAGGGTAAAATGACGTCATGAATATTAATTCACAGTAACCTATCCAACACCTAGTGTCGGAGTGGAATAGTCCGTCAGTATTTAACTATATAGTACATGTACAATCAGTCTGACCGGCTTAACTCTTTCAGTGCCAATGTCGCCTGTTGACACCATTGAAAACAGTGCTGCCTTTCAAAGGCGGTATCTGACCTGAGACTACACTGTTTTTTGTATTATTTTAGCCCCAGCATACTGGTTTTTAAAAACAAATGTTTTACTAATATATCTTTATTATTTAGTTAAGAATTATATTTAATATGAAATTATTATTGCAGACGACACTTTTAAATTTGGCACCAACAGAGTTAAACTTGTTAGAGGATTTCGAATGATAAACAATGAAGACCCTGTTTTGGTGCATCCCTCTGATCTGAATCTACATTTTTTGCAAACGACAGTACACGGGTGTCGGGCATTCAAAGGATTAACGCTTTGTACCTGATTATATTTTCCACGTCGAACGTTTCAACTCACAATACAAGTTCTCTGCTTTCTTCTTTGCAGACGTCCTTGCGGCCGCCCCTACGTTTAGTATCCCCTCTAGTGCCGGGCAATCCATACCCGTATCTGAAGACGTTACACCGGGAAGCAGTGTATACGCTTTGTTAGGTTTCGATCCGGAAGGCCAGAGTGTGTCGTTCTCAATAAAATCCCAAAATCCTAGTTCACCAGCCTTCAGCATTGATGTCAATGATGTATTGGCACCGTCGACAGAACTTGATGCAGAAACCACCCAAAGTTTTGAATTTGTATTTACGTGAGTATCACGTGCGCGAAAGTTAGCATGTTTGTTTTCATAATACAGTAGTACTTGTCCTGAACGACCATTTATTTATTGAACACATGAGTCTTAAAAATAGCTGGTTGCTTAAAGCAAGGAAAATGTAATGCAAAAATATCCAGTATTATTTTTGACAATCACTAACCCTTTCGCTGCCAATGCCGGATCTGTGATATTACCTATGCAAACAGTTTGGATCCAGATGAGACGCCGAGTTACTCGGCGTCTCATCAGGATCCAAACTGTTTGTTGCTGTAACTATGTTTTTGAAAAAAAATGTAGAAAATCAAAACAATGATTATTTGTAGCAGACGACAAAGTTAGCAGACGACATAATTTGGCAGCGAAAGGGTTAAGCTACCATACGTGCCTTACATATCCATATGTTGACAGCTTGTAGGTAGCCGTTTAAGGCAAGTACTACAAAGTAGTCTTTAAAATCAGGTGGTTGCTTAATGCAGGAAAGAAGTAAGGCAAAAAGCTCCTATTGGAGCTTTTCTTATTACTTTTGACCCGCATTAATCTATCACCTGCCTTTCAAGACCAATAAAGACTTCTTTTTGATAACCTTGATAACCGCTTAAGACAAGCTCTGCTGTAATGTGGACCTACAACCCAATCTTTTACCAGCGTGTAAAATAGCATCAACTGAAACAATTCCATGCAAAATTAACTGAAGTAATGCTCTAGATCAAAAGATATAGCATTTTTACTTCTACGTCACTCACCATTACGTTATTTAGGTACTTCGCGGCTAAATACCTTTACAGCACACGATCAAAAGAAAGGTCTTAGTACATTACTCCACGAATATTCATGTAAAAAATAATAACATCATGAATATTAATTAGATAATTCTTTATAATTGCACATAAACACTGGAATTTTGGCCATGGCAAAAACTGTAGAATCATAATTATCTATTATATTTCGTAAGCAAATAGAGTAGACCCTAATCAGACGGCTCCTGTAGGAGCCGTCTGATCTGGGTCTACTGTGTTTGCAAAAACGAAAAAGACGTATTTATGAAGTAAAGAGTTAATTCTTACCCTGTTGAATATTCATGTAAGAAATAATGACGTCACAAACATTTATTTTTTATGATACAATGTATGTGATCACTGGATGTTTTGGTATAAGTAGAAACGGTAGACTCAAATCTATACAGTATAACCTCTCTTAACCGGAGTTCTACAAGAGAAGAATTAGATATTTGGGGCAGGTGGCTGCTTAATGCAGGGTGAAAGTCATGCAGAAAGCTCCTCTAGGAGCTTTCTGCATGACTTCCACCCTGCATTAAGCTGTCACCTGTCTTCAAGACCGATATTTATACTAAATTTAACGTCCGGTTAAGAGAGGTTTTACTGTATTTTGTACCATAAGCAAACAGAACAGACCCGGTCAAACGGCTCCTCCTGGGTTGTCTAAACTGGGGTGTCTCTATTTGTAATGGCGTGTAAAAGTGTTTATATACAGGACAGGACAGTTGACTGTTTGCAAAAGTTCTTTTCATACATGGAATATATTGCACCATTATAAAATACCAAGCCTCGAGATTATAAAACTCCTGAGTAAGAGTTTATTCTAAAGCATCTGATGGAACGGATTTTTTCAGTAAGATCAAAATTTGACAAGTCAGATGTTTGATATGAACACAGACTACGTGGGAATGGTTTTCATGGCATCTCTGTGATGATTTGGAGTGTCAGATGGCAAGCATTATTCAAGCGTTAACATTTTTATAATAATTGAATTGCGATATCCCGACCTCGGATAACTCGAACTTCTGGATAACTCAAAGTAAAGGTTCGGAGCTTTCAGCATTACTTAAGACATACATGCAGCTGTGAACTTGAGAAATAGTCTAGGGTCCATGCTTATAAAACTTTTAGTTGAGTCTGAGTTCGTTCTCAAGTTTTTGATTGGTCAGATTTGAGCCTTTGGCTCAAATCTGACCAATCAAAAGCTTGAGAACTGATATATGACCAATCAAAAGCTTGAGAACGAACTCAGACTCAACTAAAAAGCTTTATAAACATGGACCCAGATTAGAAATCGGATGACTCTAACATCTGTTATCTCGAAGCGATTTGTATGGTCCCTTCGAGATATCAAAGTTAAACTGTATATTGACATAGGCCTGGTGCTTAGCAAATTGTGTAAACTGTATATTGGCATAGGCCTGGTGCTTAGCAAATTGTGTAAACACTGATCAAAACTGCTTCTTCATCAGCAGTTCGATCTGGGTGTGGACTATTTGCCTAAGTCTGTATGTCAGGTAATTGAGAGTAATTTCGATATTTCAGTATTTCAGATGGCACGTCTTCAACCGACAGTCCCTCCTTTACTATCAACATAGAGGACGTCAATGAGTATAGCCCTGAGTTTGTAGGGGCGCCATATTTCGAAAGTATTGAAGATAGCGCTGATGCAGGTAGGAAGTTGTCCCCTTTGCGATCGCGCTATAAATTACAATGCGATTGGATCTGGAGATTCTATAGATTTATCATTATTAAAGTTAGTGCTGAATACATAAAATGAAATTAACCATTTTCTCTATAAATACGCCTTTTGACATTTTTGCAAACAGGGTGTTTCTTAAACTATGTCTTACTATACAATGACGGTAAAGGACATATCCTGATAATATAACTGATGATGAAGATGTCTGATCTAGATCTACTATGTTTTCAAAGAGGTGAAAAGTCATTTACATGAAGGAAAATGTTAACCTTTTACCCCTTATCTACGTCCGTTAACTCATTACCTCATAGGCTATTTTTAGATACAACCTCTTTGAATAAATCTACCGAAAAGGAGCATTAACTAGAGAAAAGGAAACCTTTTAGAATTTTGTAGTTTGAAACCATTGGGATAAGTAGAACATTTGCTCCTATAGGAACAATTGCTCTATTTATCACAATGGTTTCACAAAGTGACTTTTACAGTGTCGTCAAAAGTCGTCAGTATGAGGGAAAGGGTTAAGGTATTCGCAAACAGAGTAGACCCATATGAGACGGCTCCATCAGGAGCCATGTGATCATAGGCTTATCTATTTGCTCCAATGTTTCTGTCATGTCTAACAATTCCTGTGTTATAAAGCCATTAAATACATTCGGCTAATTAATATTCGTACATCCAATATGAATATTCATGGAGTAACAGTTAAAAGGGCGTCTTCTGATTCGAGACTGAACTGGTTGATGTGATGCATGTTGGCGCGTCTTCTATTCGAGACTGAACTGGTTGGTGTGATGCATTTTGGCGCGTCTTCTATTCGAGACTGAACTGGTTGGTGTGATGCATGCTGGCGATATTGGCGGTGAAAGCGTTAATTTGCTGTTCAAACTGAAATCTAATTCAATATGCAAAAACAACAAACTACAGCAAAATCCCTATTAACCGGAATTATTCTGGTAGAGAAGAATTAAGATACTTAGGTGACTGCTTAATGCACGTGAAAGTCATACAGATGGATTCTTGCTCTCTTCATTGCCCTTGTCTGTTTAAGGTACGATAATTGTAAGTGTATCCAAGACTCATCAGAACTTCGTATATCTTGTTGCTGATATTTGGTTGACCATCGTGGAACATTTATTTCTGTATTATGCATTATTTTTCTCTCCATTTTTCTACGCCTGTTTAAGGTACGTCAGTTGTAACGGTATCAGCCACAGATCAAGATGTTACAGCCGATTTGACGTACACATTGACAAGTAAGTACATGTACCCTCACGCTTCCCTCTACAGTAAATCATCTCCACAGCGGTCACTAAACCCCTCCCATGATGAATATTCATATAGGAAATAATGACGTCATAAATATTAATAAAATTATTTTTATAATGGCTTATGAACACATGACATTTTGGCTCAGGCAGAAGCTGTATAATCAGATCTATACTACACCATAAACAAACAGAGCAGACCTGATCAGACGGCTCCTATAGGAGCCGTCTGATCTGGGTCTACTCTGTTTGCAGATGCGTCAAAATGCGTTTACATAAGGGAAAGGGTTAACCCCTTCCTCCATGAATACAGTGGAACAGTGGAACCTGTCCTAAGCAGACATTTATTTAATAACGTACAAATCTCTTAAAAAGCATGTTATTTAATGCAGGGCAAAAGTAATTTATTTATACATGTACATATTAACACTGACAGGTTTGGCTGTGACACAAACTTCAGAATCAGAATTTATGTTTATTCATAAACAAACAGAACAGACACTAATCTGGTCAGGGTACACTCTTTGTCAAGATGTCAACAATTTGAGGGAATGGCTTAACTCTTTACTCCATAAATACACCTTTCTGCACCTTTGTAAACAGAGTAGATCCAGATCAGACGGCTCCTGTAGGTGTCGTCTGATCAGGGTCTGTTCTGTTTGCTTATGATATATGTAGATATGATTCTACAGTTCCTTACAAGGCTAAATTACCTGTGTCTATGTGTATTAATCTAATAAATACTCATTGCATCATTATTTCTTACACAACTATTCATGACGGAATGGCTTAATACAGCATGCATGCAGATGACAGTCTCTATGCAGATAGATAGATAGATAGATAGATAGATAGATAGATAGATAGATAGATAGATAGATAGATAGATAGATAGATAGATAAATAGATAGTTTATTCATACATAAGGCCATAGGCCCAACAGTACACAAGCATACAAATATACACTACATATGGTCAACAGCATGCATTATGTTATGCTAATACGTAATAGAAAGTATTCGTAACATCAGCTAATAAGAAGTACCCGTCTTTACGAGGGGAAATGATGAAATCATATTTATCATTGTACATGGTGGAGCAAATACATGTATGTAGTTGTTTGCTCTTAGGTTTCCACCCAACCATTTATTATGCATGATGAAATTTTTTTTTAGATTTCTGCATTTCTTTCGTTCTGCATTTAACCCTTCGCTTGCTATTCACGTCAATATACGTACATGTACCTGTAAATAGTGAAGACCCAGATGAGACAGCTCCTGCAGGAGCTGTCTCATCAGGGTCTGCACTATTTACAAGTTGATTGTGCAACCAGTGCCCTCCACAGCAGTGATTGCACAGCGAAATACGTGTACACAGTGAATATATATATAATTATACAACAGGGCATGGGTAAAGAAGGAGAAATGTATTTTAAAATTCAGCAAGCGATAGGTTAAGCTTTGAATGTTTAATATTGACAGTGTAACTGTCCATACTTGTTTAACTACTCATATCAAGGCCGTGCCGTGCGAATGGCTGGAATTTGTTGAAGTATCTTAATTCAAACACAGTGCAGACCTTAATCAGAGGGGCTCTATTATGAGCCATCTGTATTGTGTGGGTCTACATTGTTTTCAAATACTCTTTTCTCGCATTCAAATGGTTTATGGCAGTCATTTTTTAAACTTTAGCTTGCTGAGCAAATTATTGCAACACTTAAAATACAGTAGATTGCTTAATGTAGGACATACCTACATTACGGATCCATACTTAGACCTCTTTTTGGTGGCAACTTCAGACATGTTCTGCTGTTTAACAATTATTTGAGATATCAAAAACTGTTCTTTCAGGTGGAAATACGCCGAGCACGTTCGCTATAAATGGAAACACTGGTGCAATAACCGTCAGAAACGTCAGCAACTTGAACTTCACGCGCACATCCTCGTACAATCTAACCGTCCAGGTTTCCGACAACTCCAACATTGTGTCCACTACCGTCCACATCGCGGTCATAGGTTCGTGACTTTGAGTGTATCAGTAATTAGAATTTAAGATTTGTTGTTTGTTTGTTTGTAATTTAAGATGTGTTGCCCTATGGAACGCCATGCCATGCTATTTGCTAAATACTAAATGCGAAATGCTAAATGCAATATGCGAAATGCTTTTTGCCAATTGTTTAAATTGCTAGGGAAAGAACCGGAATGTTCCAAATGATGGATGTAAATAACAAATGCGAAATGCAAAATGCTTAATGTTAAATGCATGTTTGCACTACTGGCATCGAGCAGTGCCATTTTTACTTTAGTAGTGCAATAAGCAATAAGCTTTATTGTAAATAAACATGCACTTAGCAAATGTACAGTGACTTTTAAAATGTCACTGTTCAATGCTAGTAGTACAAATATGTATTTAGTACGGTGGCACTGAGGTGACATATGCAAGATTTTTTTTTCAAGTTTGTTTTCCCGAGATAATTTTTTTATTATCTCGAGAATACGAAAAAAAGTTCGTTTTTACGAGATAATTTTTTTTATTATCTCGAGAAAACGAAACAAAGTTCGTTTTCCTGAGATAATTTTTTTTATTATCTCAAGAAAACGAAGTAGTTCGTTTTTAGGAGATAAAAAAATTTATTATCTCGAGAAAACGAAACAAAGTTCGTTTTCCTGAGATATTTTTTTTTATTATCTCAAGAAAACGAAGTAGTTCGTTTTGATGAGATAATTTTTTTTATTATCTCGAGAAAACGAAGAAAGTTCGTTTTGATGAGATAATTTTTTTTATTATCTCAAGAAAACGAATTCTAGTTCGTTTTAACGAGATAAAAAAAATTATTATCTCGAGAAAACGAAATAGTTCGTTTTAACGAGATAAAAAAAATTATTATCTCGAGAAAACGAAACAAAGTTCGTTTTCCTGAGATAATTTTTTAAGTCGTGCGCACGACTTAATAAGCCAATCAGAACCCTCCGTCAGAGTCAATTGTTCATCTATGGGGTTTCTCGTTTCCCGCTTAGCGAGGCTCGATAGATTTGCAAACACTTTTGACCTAGATCAGACAACAAGTAACAAGCGTCTGATCAGGATCTAAGCTGTTTGATACTCGGGCAATATAATTTTCCCAAAGTAAGCGAATCAGAAGAAGTTATGTGGAAGTGAATTATTTTTGCTGCGTGATAAGAGTTATCCCTTTCCTCGATATATACGCATTTTATCACCACTTTTGCAAACAAAGAAGACCCGCATCAGACAGTTCATATAGGAGCTACCAGATCAGGGTCTATCATGTTTCCTTAGAAAATTTCATAAATCAAGATTTTAACTTTCTACGCCAGAGTAGGCCCTGAACAGATACCTCCTGAAGTATTTGTCTAACCAGGGTCTTCTATGTTTGCTTAGAACATATACTAAAATATAGAATATAGGCTAGATCTACTTCCTCAAAAATCTTATCAGTTTGCTCCTAAATAAATATTTATTATATCGGTATATTCATAGTGATGGAGCCTTTCACGAATAGCCATATAGGAGTGCATGGGTTAATATGAAGAATCGCAGTTGTGTATAAACCTTTTAAAAGCCGGGAAGGTGTATTCGACATATGAGAAACGGATGGACGCTATCCATAAACAATTTAACCCTTTCCTTCATAGTTTCTATTAAAACTTAATTTTAGGTAGATCTAGTTATATAGATTTACATGCATTCATAAGGGTAGAAACTCTCTTTAATATTTATGGAGGAAATGGTAAGCGTATCAACGCGACTAACATTTGCGTCTATTGAAAATTGTATAGGGGTCTCCTATCTAACCAATCTGATTCACTGCTTTTGTATAGTAAACCAATTACAAGCCTTATTTAGAACTACTCAACGTCATACTACTACTACGCGTCATAGTGATGTTTGATACGTCACGGTAACGTTATTATTAGTTATGCAGGGCTTAGTGTCCCTAATATGGACAGCAAATATTTATATGGGACGAAAATTTCAAGTATTTACACGCATGTTTGCTTGCTCAAGGGAAGCAAGGAAATTACCTCCCTTTAATAGAATTAAATAAAATATTTTGTGATTGCCTTAAATCTCGTTTATATATTTTGTTTTTTCTTTTTTATCACTGTTAAACTAATTAATTTTTATATTTCAACTCAATTAAAGCATAAATTATATGTATGCATTTTTTAAGACTGTAGTGGAAAAACATAAAATATTATTATAATTACCAGAAAAGCATGTGGCTGTCAAATAAGGGAAGTAACTCTTGTAAAGCCATGATAAGGATTTTAGTACCCTCATAAGGAATCTATAGGGGTTTCTCGTGACCTCTATTGACCAATGGAATGACAAGAATTTTGTAGGAGGTAAGATAAACGCAATTATGACGTCATATAAGTTCATCCCTTGTCTCGGCCATGTTATCATATCAAATACTTGCGAAAACTGTTGACTCCGATGGAGGGTTCTGATTGGCTTATTAAGTCGTGCGCACGACTTAAAAAATTATCTCAGGAAAACGAACTTTGTTTCGTTTTCTCGAGATAATAAAAAAAATTATCTCGTAAAAACGAACTCCTTCGTTTTCTTGAGATAATAAAAAAATATCTCATGAAAACGGACTTTTTTCGTTTTCTCGAGATAATAAATTTATTTATCTCGTCAAAACGAGCTACTTCGTTTTCTTGAGATAATAAAAAATATTATCTAAGCAAAACGAACTTTGTTTCGTTTTCTCGAGATAATAAAAAAAAATATCTCGGGAAAACAAACTTGAAAAAAAATCTTGCATATGTCACCTCAGTGCCACCGTATTTAGCAATAAGCATTTCGCAATTTGCATTTGTCATTTACATCCATCAAGCGGGAACATTCCCTAGCAATTTACACGATTGGCAAAAAGCATTTCGCATTTTGTATTTAGCAATAAGCATGACAGAATGGCGTTCCATAGTTACCCTATTCGCTGCGGAATATCATTTCCGCAGCGAATCAGCCAATCGCAACTACTCGGCGATTTCCGACAAGCTCGGAAAAGTACAATGTATACCGAGGTATACCGAGATGTTTAGATTGTGAATCAGCCTAAATTAATGGACAATATATGGAACGCCAAACTGCTATGCTAATTGCTAAATACAAATGCGAAATACTTTGTGCCAATTGTGTAAATTGCTAGGGAACATTCCAAATTATGGATGTAAATGACAAATGCGAAATGCTTATTGCTAAATGCATGTTTGCACTACTAGCATTGAACAGCGCCATGTGACTGTAAAATTGCTAGATACATGTTTATTTACATTAAAGCTTATTGCTTATTGTACTACTAAATTAAAAATGGCACTGTAGTGCAACCCTGTATTTAGCAATAAGCATTTAGTAGTGCAAACATGCATTTAGCAATAAGCATTTAGTAGTGCAAACATGCATTGCTTGCACATGCATTTAGCAATAAGCATTTAGTAGTGCAAACATGCATTTAGCAATAAGCATTTCGAATTTGTCATTACATCAATCATTTAGAACATTCTAGTTCTTTCCCTAGCAATTTACACAATTGGCAAAAAGCATTTCGCTATTAGCATTTCGCATTTAACATTTAGCAAATAGCATGACAGAATGGCGTTGCATAGACAATATGAACAGTTAGCTGTAATAACTTTTTGTCTCAAACTCTTTTTCTATATATATGCTTTATTCCTTTTGAAATTTGCATTTATTTATCTCATCTCCTTATTTTACCGAATGATTTAACAAAATTGGTAAGCATACGACAATTAGAAATTTGGCGCTGAAAGGGTTAATAACGGTATTATGTTTTACCATGACGGATACTGTAGAATCAGATCTGCATTATTTTATAAGCAAACAGAGCTGACCCTGATCAGACGGCTCCTATAGGAAACGTCTGATATGAGACTTCTCTGCACATGCCTGAAAAAGCGTTTATATGAAGGAAATGCTTAATTCTTATATCAAAACTATTGATTTACTGCCGTGACAAGGAAACCGTAAAATATTAGCAAACAGTGGAGATGCCACATAAACACGTGTACAATTATGCTTGTTTAGAACCAGTTCTTCACTTATATAATTATTAAATTCAAATAGTTCTAATCCAACTCACTTAATATTCTGCAACTCACTTATTTAGAACATAATCACTTGTTCCAATCCATGTATCTTGATCAAAATCTCTTGTAAAATCCATTCATTTGTTTTAACAATGTTTTAACATATACTATTGATTTTGTTATAAGAAAATGAATTTTGAAAAATATTTCTGGTTTTATTTACCAAATGTATGACACTTTATATTACCAAATGTATGACACTTTATATTATCAAATGTGTGACACTTTATATTACCAAATGTATGACACTTTATATTATCAAATGTATGACACTTTATATTATCAAATGTATGACACTTTATATAACCAAATGTATGACAATTTATATTATCAAATGTATGACACTTTATATTATCAAATGTATGACACTTTATATTACCAAATGTATGACACTTTATATTATCAAATGTATGACACTTTATATTATCAAATGTATGACACTTTATATTACCAAATGTATGACACTTTATATTACCAAATGTATGGCACTTTATATTATCAAATGTATGACACTTTATATTATCAAATTTCAAAGGTGTGAAGCTATATAAACAAAATGTTAAATTAAACCTTACTCTGTCTCATGAGGGTCCACACTGTTTGTCACTCAGACAATTACCTGATAAATGAATTAAAGAATCGAAGGTAAGTGACAATACAGTATATCATAGGTGGACAGACAATTATTTACGAAAAGTTGAAAATGTCGGGACTGTTCAGAGAGCTAACGCACCTACAACCAACAATGTCTCTTGCAGGTACAAGTCCGAACGGTGCCATGTCCTCTGGACTCATCACAGCCTGGTTGACGAAGGTGATCATGCTGCTTTGGCTGCTTAGGTAAGAGCCCCATCCCTTCTCTATAGTACTATAGTACTTAGCTATTTGACTCATTATTAACCCTTCTCTTGCTGAATTTTACAACACAGTTCTCCTTCTTTACCCATGCCCTGTTGTATAATTACATATATCTTCACTGTGTACAAGTATTTCGCTGCGCAATCTATGGTGTGGAGTGCACTGGTTGCTGAATCAACTTGTAAATAGTGCAGATCCTGATAAGACAGTTCCTGCAGGAGCTGTCTCATCTGGGTCTTCACTATTTACAGGTTCGTATATTGACGTGAATAGCAAGCGAAGGGTTAACCCTTTTCCCTATGAATGTTCATGAATATAATGAGATTATTTTTATACATGTACATAGGAGATTTGGACCATGTTTGCAAATGCGTAAAAATGCAAATTTATGGAGTAAAGAGTTAACCCTGTCCCTAATACTCGTTTTTAAAAACGCTTTCTCGCGCGTTTGAAAACAGAGCATACCCAGATAAGAAGCATCTTTATATCGACTTCCGGAAGTATAACTTTGAATATGTAGCTTGACCTCTTCACTGCCACAAAGGGTATCTGTGATATCATATGCAAATAGGTTGGATGCAGATAAGACAAGAAGTAACGCATCAGGGTCCAAGCAGTTTGACACTTTGTTTATAGCTGGGCCTACTCTGTTTACAAAGACGTTAAAAGGCATACAGTAAAACCCCTCTAAACTGGACATAAAATTCAGTATAAATATAGGTCTTTGAGACAGGTGGCAGCTTAATGCAGGGTGAAAGTCATTCAGAAAGCTCCTCTAGGAGCTTTCTGAATGACTTTCACCCTGCATTAAGCAGCCACCTGCTTTAAAGTATCAACATTCTTCTCTACTAGAATTCCGGTTTAGAGAGGTTTTACTGTATTTATAGAGTTAAGGGTTGAGTTACATAACTTCCAGTATAATTACTGAACATTCATGATGTGTGCGTCTTGTGTGTTTAACCCTTTCCCTCATATAAACACCTTTTCACGCATAGGCAAACAGAGTAGACCCAGATCAGACGGCTCCTATAGGAGTATATATGGCGTGCGGTGGTCTAGTGGTGACACGATTGACTACCAATCCGGAGGTCCAGGGTTCAAATCTCGGTCCCTCCCGGAAATTTCAGAGATGCTTTTCAGTGTCTCTCACTCGCACCGCCTCTCCACCCAGGGGTTAAAATGGGTACATGTGAGGGTCACTATAGCAGGTACTGCGGCTGCACGATTAAGCCATATGTTAGCAGTGCTCAATATTGTAGGACAATGACTCAATGACCAGGGAAGTAAATGTACAGTCGGCTGAGCGGTCCTTCGGACTGAAAGTAGACTATAACTAGGTACTTTACTTTTTTACTCTGTTTGCTGATGAAATTGAAAGATATGCTTCTTTACTTTCTAAAATGGCTACAATGTCCCCCTGCCATATTTCGTTATAACTATTTTCCCATGAATATTCAGTAGGTATCGAACTTTGGAATAAATATAGAACAGGGAAAGGTTTATTTCGTGGTCTTTGTCTGTAAAACATACACCAGAACCTGTTTTAGGCGACCGTATATTGATTGGACACTGGAATCTTAAAAAAGCAGGTGGTTGCTTAATGCAGGGTAAAAATAATGCAAAAAGTTCCTATATGAGTTTCCTGCATTACTTTTGACCTGTCTTAAGCTACATCCTGCCTTACAGACCCTTAACCAGACCTCTTTTAATGGTCGCTAAAGAAATATTCTGTCGTACTTAACTATGTTAACGCCGGGGAAGTCTTTTTTACTGATTGTTTGTCTGTACAGTTGACAAGCCATATTTTTCTCTCATGGTCTGCGTTAAATACTATTCTAACAGCGGCAATGTATGTGTATATACTATTTAACGTTGATATCATGTTTTACTCATGATCTGGGTTTATACTATTTTACAGTCAGGTGTCATTTGTATGCACTCGATTTCAGTATTTATACCGTTTTTTTACAGTAGCAAATCCATCTTTTCACACATGATCTGTGTCTTTACTGTATATCTAAAGTGCGATATCATCTTGTTTACTCATGACCTATGTCTCCACATTGTCTACAGTGGCGGTATCACCTTTGTTTATTCATGACATGTGTGTTCAGTGTCTACAGTGGTGGCGATATCACCTTGTTTAGTCATGAGTTTTGTCCCCACTATGTCTACAGTGGCGATATCACCCTTGTTTACTCATGAGTTTTGTCCCCACTACGTCTACAGTGGCGATATCACCCTTGTTTACTCATGAGTTTTGTCCCCACTATGTCTCCAGTGGCGATATCAGCCTTGTTTACTCATGACTTTTGTTCCCACTACGTCTACAGTGGCGATATCACCCTTGTTTACTAATGACATGTGTCTCCTCTGTCTCTACAATGGTGACGATATCACACTTGTTTACTTATTACATATGTCTCCACTGTGTCTATAGCGGTGGTGATATCACTTTGTTTACTTATGACCCGTATTTCTACTGTGTCTTCAGGGGCGATGTCACCCTTGTTTACTCATGGTCTGTGTCTCCACTGTGTCTATAGCGGTCGTGATACCACTTCGTTTACTTATGACCCGTATTTCTACTGTGTCTTCAGGGGCGATGTCACCCTTGTTTACTCATGGTCTGTGTCTCCACTGTGTCTATAGCGGTGGTGATACCACCTTGTTTACTTATGACCCGTATTTCTACTGTGTCTTCAGGGGCGATGTCACCCTTGTTTACTCATGGTCTGTGTCTCCACTGTGTCTATAGCGGTGGTGATATCATTTTGTTTACTTATGACCCGTTTTTCTACTGTGTCTTCAGGGGCGATGTCAACCTTGTTTACTGATGGTCTGTGTCTATAGCGGTGGTGATACCACTTTGTTTACTTATGACCCGTATTTCTGCTGGGTCTTCAGGGGCGATGTCACCCTTGTTTACTCATGGTCTGTGTCTCCACTGTGTCTATAGCGGTGGTGATATCACTTTGTTTACTTATGACCCGTTTTTCTACTGTGTCTTCAGGGGCGATGTCACCCTTGTTTACTCATGGTCTGTGTCTCCACTGTGTCTATAGCGGTGGTGATATCATTTTGTTTACTTATGACCCGTATTTCTACTGTGTCTTCAGGGGCGATGTCACCCTTGTTTACTCATGGTCTGTGTCTCCACTGTGTCTATAGCGGTGGTGATACCACCTTGTTTACTTATGACCCATATTTCTACTGTGTCTTCAGGGGCGATGTCACCCTTGTTTACTCATGGTCTGTGTCTCCACTGTGTCTATAGCGGTGGTGATATATCACTTTGTTTACTTATGACCCGTATTTCTACTGTGTCTTCAGGGGCGATGTCACCCTTGTTTACTCATGGTCTGTGTCTATAGCGGTGGTGATACCACTTTGTTTACTTACGACCCATATTTCTACTGTGTCTTCAGGGGCGATGTCACCCTTGTTTACTCATGGTCTGTGTCTCCACTTTGTCTATAGCGGTGGTGATACCACCTTGTTTACTTATGACCCGTATTTCTACTGTGTCTTCAGGGGCGATGTCACCCTTGTTTACTCATGGTCTGTGTCTCCACTGTGTCTATAGCGGTGGTGATACCACTTTGTTTACTTATGACCCGTATTTCTACTGTGTCTTCAGGGGCGATGTCAACCTTGTTTACTCATGGCCTGTGTCTCCACTGTGTCTATAGCGGTGGTGATACCACTTTGTTTACTTATGACCCGTATTTCTACTGTGTCTTCAGGGGCGATGTCATCCTTGTTTACTCATGGTCTGTGTCTCCACTGTGTCTATAGCGGTGGTGATACCACTGTGTTTACTTACGACCCGTATTTCTACTGTGTCTTCAGGGGCGATGTCACCCTTGTTTACTGATGGCCTGTGTCTATAGCGGTGGTGATACCACTTTGTTTACTTATGACCCGTATTTCTACTGTGTCTTCAGGGGCGATGTCACCCTTGTTTACTCATGGTCTGTGTCTCCACTGTGTCTATAGCGGTGGTGATATCACTTTGTTTACTTATGACCCGTATTTCTACTGTGTCTTCAGGGGCGATGTCACCCTTGTTTACTCATGGTCTGTGTCTCCACTGTGTCTATAGCGGTGGTGATATCACTTTGTTTACTTATGACCCGTATTTCTACTGTGTCTTCAGGGGCGATGTCACCCTTGTTTACTCATGGTCTGTGTCTCCACTGTGTCTATAGCGGTGGTGATACCACTTTGTTTACTTATGACCCGTATTTCAACTGTGTCTTCAGGGGCGATGTCACCCTTGTTTACTCATGGTCTGTGTCTCCACTGTGTCTATTGCGGTGGTGATACCACTTCGTTTACTTATGACCCGTATTTCTACTGTGTCTTCAGGGGCGATGTCACCCTTATTTACTCATGGTCTGTGTCTCCACTGTGTCTATAGCGGTGGTGATATCATTTTGTTTACTTATGATCCGTTTTTCTACTGTGTCTTCAGGGGCGATGTCACCCTTGTTTACTCATGGTCTGTGTCTCCACTGTGTCTATAGCGGTGGTGATATCATTTTGTTTACTTATGACCCGTTTTTCTACTGTGTCTTCAGGGGCGATGTCACCCTTGTTTACTCATGGTCTGTGTCTCCACTGTGTCTATAGCGGTGGTGATATCACTTTGTTTACTTATGACCCATATTTCTACTGTGTCTTCAGGGGCGATGTCACCCTTGTTTACTCATGGTCTGTGTCTCCACTGTGTCTATAGCGGTGGTGATATCATTTTGTTTACTTATGACCCGTTTTTCTACTGTGTCTTCAGGGGCGATGTCAACCTTGTTTACTGATGGTCTGTGTCTATAGCGGTGGTGATACCACTTTGTTTACTTATGACCCGTATTTCTACTGGGTCTTCAGGGGCGATGTCACCCTTGTTTACTCATGGTCTGTGTCTCCACTGTGTCTATAGCGGTGGTGATATTACTTTGTTTACTTATGACCCGTATTTCTACTGTGTCTTCAGGGGCGATGTCACCCTTGTTTACTCATGGTCTGTGTCTCCACTGTGTCTATAGCGGTGGTGATATCATTTTGTTTACTTATGACCCGTATTTCTACTGTGTCTTCAGGGGCGATGTCACCCTTGTTTACTGATGGTCTGTGTCTATAGCGGTGGTGATACCACTTTGTTTACTTACGACCCATATTTCTACTGTGTCTTCAGGGGCGATGTCACCCTTGTTTACTCATGGTCTGTGTCTCCACTTTGTCTATAGCGGTGGTGATACCACCTTGTTTACTTACGACCCGTATTTCTACTGTGTCTTCAGGGGCGATGTCACCCTTGTTTACTCATGGTTTGTGTCTCCACCGTGTCTATAGCGGTGGTGATACCCCTTTGTTTACTTATGACCCGTATTTCTACTGTGTCTTCAGGGGCGATGTCACCCTTGTTTACTCATGGTCTGTGTCTCCACTGTGTCTATAGCGGTGGTGATACCACTTTGTTTACTTACTACCCGTATTTCTACTGTGTCTTCAGGGGCGATGTCACCCTTGTTTACTGATGGCCTGTGTCTATAGCGGTGGTGATACTACTTTGTTTACTTATGACCCGTATTTCTACTGTGTCTTCAGGGGCGATGTCACCCTTGTTTACTCATGGTCTGTGTCTCCACTGTGTCTATAGCGGTGGTGATATCACTTTGTTTACTTATGACCCGTATTTCTACTGTGTCTTCAGGGGCGATGTCACCCTTGTTTACTCATGGTCTGTGTCTCCACTGTGTCTATAGCGGTGGTGATATCACTTTGTTTACTTATGACCCGTATTTCTACTGTGTCTTCAGGGGCGATGTCACCCTTGTTTACTCATGGTCTGTGTCTCCACTGTGTCTATAGCGGTGGTGATACCACTTTGTTTACTTATGACCCGTATTTCTACTGTGTCTTCAGGGGCGATGTCGCCCTTGTTTACTCATGGTCTGTGTCTCCACTGTGTCTATAGCGGTGGTGATACCACTTCGTTTACTTATGACCCGTATTTCTACTGTGTCTTCAGGGGCGATGTCACCCTTGTTTACTCATGGTCGGTGTCTCCACAGTGTCTATAGCGGTGGTGATATCACTTTGTTTACTTATGACCCGTATTTCTACTGTGTCTTCAGGGGCGAGGTCACCCTTGTTTACTCATGGTCTGTGTCTCCACTGTGTCTATAGCGGTGGTGATATCACTTTGTTTACTTATGACCCATATTTCTACTGTGTCTTCAGGGGCGATGTCACCCTTGTTTACTCATGGTCGGTGTCTCCACATTGTCTATAACGGTGGTGATATCATTTTGTTTACCTATGACCCGTATTTCTACTGTGTCTTCAGGGGCGATGTCACCCTTGTTTACTCATGGTCTGTGTCTCCACTGTGTCTATAGCGGTGGTGATATCATTTTGTTCACTTATGACCCGTTTTTCTACTGTGTCTTCAGGGGCGATGTCAACCTTGTTTACTGATGGTCTGTGTCTATAGCGGTGGTGATACCACTTTGTTTACTTATGACCCGTATTTCTACTGGGTCTTCAGGGGCGATGTCACCCTTGTTTACTCATGGTCTGTGTCTCCACTGTGTCTATAGCGGTGGTGATATCACTTTGTTTACTTATGACCCGTATTTCTACTGTGTCTTCAGGGGCGATGTCACCCTTGTTTACTCATGGTCTGTGTCTCCACTGTGTCTATAGCGGTGGTGATATCATTTTGTTTACTTATGACCCGTATTTCTACTGTGTCTTCAGGGGCGATGTCACCCTTGTTTACTCATGGTCTGTGTCTCCACTGTGTCTATAGCGGTGGTGATACCACCTTGTTTACTTATGACCCATATTTCTACTGTGTCTTCAGGGGCGATGTCACCCTTGTTTACTCATGGTCTGTGTCTCCACTGTGTCTATAGCGGTGGTGATATATCACTTTGTTTACTTATGACCCGTATTTCTACTGTGTCTTCAGGGGCGATGTCACCCTTGTTTACTCATGGTCTGTGTCTATAGCGGTGGTGATACCACTTTGTTTACTTACGACCCATATTTCTACTGTGTCTTCAGGGGCGATGTCACCCTTGTTTACTGATGGTCTGTGTCTCCACTTTGTCTATAGCGGTGGTGATACCACCTTGTTGACTTATGACCCGTATTTCTACTGTGTCTTCAGGGGCGATGTCACCCTTGTTTACTCATGGTCTGTGTCTCCACTGTGTCTATAGCGGTGGTGATACCACTTTGTTTACTTATGACCCGTATTTCTACTGTGTCTTCATGGGCGATGTCACCCTTGTTTACTCATGGTCTGTGTCTCCACTGTGTCTATTGCGGTGGTGATACCACTTTGTTTACTTATGACCCGTATTTCTACTGTGTCTTCAGGGGCGATGTCACCCTTGTTTACTCATGGTCTGTGTCTCCACTGTGTCTATAGCGGTGGTGATACCACTTTGTTTACTTACGACCCGTATTTCTACTGTGTCTTCAGGGGCGATGTCACCCTTGTTTACTGATGGCCTGTGTCTATAGCGGTGGTGATACCACTTTGTTTACTTATGACCCGTATTTCTACTGTGTCTTCAGGGGCGATGTCACCCTTGTTTACTCATGGTCTGTGTCTCCACTGTGTCTATAGCGGTGGTGATATCACTTTGTTTACTTATGACCCGTATTTCTACTGTGTCTTCAGGGGCGATGTCACCCTTGTTCACTCATGGTCTGTGTCTCCACTGTGTCTATAGCGGTGGTGATACCACTTCGTTTACTTATGACCCGTATTTCTACTGTGTCTTCAGGGGCGATGTCACCCTTGTTTACTCATGGTCGGTGTCTCCACAGTGTCTATAGCGGTGGTGATATCACTTTGTTTACTTATGACCCGTATTTCTACTGTGTCTTCAGGGGCGATGTCACCCTTGTTTACTCATGGTCTGTGTCTCCACTGTGTCTATAGCGGCGGTGATATCATTTTGTTTACTTATGACCCGTTTTTCTACTGTGTCTTCAGGGGCGATGTCACCCTTTTTTACTCATGGTCTGTGTCTATAGCGGTGGTGATACCACTTTGTTTACTTATGACCCGTATTTCTACTGTGTCTTCAGGGGCGATGTCACCCTTGTTTACTCATGGTCTGTGTCTCCACTGTGTCTATAGCGGTGGTGATATCACTTTGTTTACTTATGACCCGTATTTCTACTGTGTCTTCAGGGGCGATGTCACCCTTGTTTACTCATTGTCTGTGTCTCCACTGTGTCTATAGCGGTGGTGATATCACTTTGTTTACTTATGACCCGTATTTCTACTGTGTCTTCAGGGGCGATGTCACCCTTGTTTACTCATGGTCTGTGTCTCCACTGTGTCTATAGCGGTGGTGATACCACTTTGTTTACTTATGACCCGTATTTCTACTGTGTCTACAGTGGCAACATCGTCTTGTTACTCTTGGTATGTGTTGAACTCGCCTGAAAATGAAGTATAAAAATAGTACAGATCTAGACGGCTGCTTGAGGGACCCTCTGGTCTGGATCTAACGAAACAATATGGTATGGGTCTACATCATTTGTATGTGCTCCTTTTAAGGGACGCTACACACACAAATGTTAAAACAGGCTTTTGCAAGAAAATGCCACAGGTGATTGTTAAATGGCTTAACCCTTTCCCTAACATAAACGCATTTCCAAACAGGGTCCATGCTTATAAAGCTTTTAGTTGAGTCTGAGTTTCGTTCTCAAGCTTTTGATTGGTCAGATTTGAGTTCTCAAGCTTTTGATTGGTCAGATTTGAGCCAGAGGCTCAAATCTGACCAATCAAAAGCTTGAGAACGTACTCAGACTCAACTAAAAGTTTTATAAGCATGGACCCAGAAGACCCAAATCAGAGGACTCCTGCAGTAGTCAATGTCTACTCAGTTTGCTTATGACATTATAACAGATCTGACTACAGTTTCAACCAATACCGAAACATCGTGTGTACATATACCATTATAAATAGTCAGCTAATAGATATAGATCTATATTGGTTGTGCCATTATTTCTGACATGAATATTCAACAGGAAAGTGGTTAACTTATTCACTGCCAAAACGCACCACGACAACAGAACAGTCCCTGATCAGACACCGTCTTTTTAAGGATCAGGGATTTCAAATGTTTGCCTCAAGTCCGTTGTATTCCGTCAGGGTTCGGAACATTTCGTTAGAAACAGCTGAGGTGTTCCGAGTGGATGTTTCATTTATTTATTTCAGTTCTTAAGTTTGCAAAGAAAATTGTCAAAATTGAGTTGCGGACGACAGCTAGAAATTTGGCGCCGAAATGGTTAAAGGGGAATAATTCAAACAAGTCCAGAAAGGCCGTCATATTCTTGATTGTGTGAACTACCTTCCTATATATTTTTCTCTGTCAAATATTATTTTCGTCTGCAACTCATATGCCGTCTGCATCGATATTCATTTGTTTATTTTTTCTACCATTTTCCTTCTGTAAATAAGTATCAAGACAGAAACAAACAGTTTGGACCCTGATGAGACGCCCAGTTACTCGGTGTCTCATCTGGATCCAAAATAGATGCATGGATAATCATAGATGCTACATTGGCAGCGAAAACAAAATATATGTCGAGGGGGGACATATAGCATATTTACGAACTAAACTGATGATGTTGTTGTTTTATACGTTGTTAATGTTGCTGTATGTTATAGTACAGTATACATCTACTAAATAGATACCAAATGAAACAACACAACAGATGCCGAAACAGCAGATAGAACACTTTTCAGGAAATTGAAATTCAAATTGACTATTACCTCATGATTCACTGGACAACATAAATCAAAGTACAATAGCTGGAGTACATTTGTCGAGATCATTTTATTGAATTTATGTGGGTTGTGGTGGTGTAAACTCTCTAGGTAAGTGCCTTTAACCCTTTCGGCGCCAAATTTCTAATTGTCGTCTGCAATCCAACTTTGCTAAATCATACAGTAAAATAAGGAAATGAGATAAATAAATGCAAATTTCAAAGGAATAAAGCACATATATAGAACTAGAGATTAAGACAAATAGTGAAGTCCCTGATCAGACGCCGCCTTGAAAAGGCGGCGTCTGATCTGGGACTGCACTATTTGCCGTGGTGGATTTACTCGACTGTGGCGGTGAAAGGGTTAAGAGAGGCATCGAAATGCGTGAGTAGGAAGGAAAGTCTGGAATGGGTTAATACAGGGCAACAGTGGTACACAAGCACCTGCCTTACAGACCCATAACTATACCTCTTTTTGATATCCGCTTTACACCGGTTCTGCTGCATTTCTATGTTTTTTACTCACCGTTGGTCTTAACCCTTCTCTTGCTATTCACGTCAATATACCTACCTGTAAATAGTGAAGACCCAGATGAGACAGCTCCTGCAGGAGCTGTCTCATCAGGGTCTGCACTATTTACAAGTTGATTGTGCAACCAGTGCACTCCACAGCAATGCAGTGATTGCACAGCGAACTACGTGTGCACAGTGAAGATATATGTAATTATACAACAGGGCATGGGTAAAGAAGGAAAAATGCTTTTTAAAATTCAGCAAGAGAAGGGTTAAGGTGAAGTGTTGTTGATTAGGACGGCAAACAAAGTCTGTGATGTAACATATTTAACGTGTTATTGTCAAAATATTATTGTACTTCAATATTAATTGAATAAATCTTGATAAGAGGAGATCCTTCGAAAGCAAAAACAGCAATGCGGAAAAGAGAAAATTGCAGACTCGATTTTATTGATCAGTTCATGAGCAGTATAATTAAAAGTACAACACTGCTCGAGCCACCTAGCATAGGAGCAAATGCTCTCTATTTGTCACAATTATTTAAAAACTACACAATTCTAAAAGTTTCCTTTTCTCTAGTACTTTGTAAATGCTCCTTTTCGGTAGATTTATTCAAAGAGGTTGGATCTGAAAAAAGCCTAGTGATATTGTTGAACTCTTTCACTGTCATGGTTTCCTGCAATGGTCGAATATGTGAATACTTTTGGAAACAGTTTTGATTCAGATTAGACACCGTGTCACTCGACGTCTCATAGGAATTCAAACAGCTTGACACTCCACCTGTGGTTTTAACCCGTTGCTTGTTATTCACTCCAATACACCTACCTGTAAATAGTGAAGACCCAGATGAGACAGCTCCTGCAGGAGCTGTCTCATCAGGGTCTGCACTATTTACAAGTTGACTGTGCAACCAGTGAACTCCACAGCAGTAATTGCACAGCGAAATACTTCTACACAGTGAAGATATGTGTAATTATACAACAGGGCATGGGTAAAGCATGAGAAATGTACACGTATTTTAAAATTCAGCAAGAGAAGGGTTAAAAGAAAATGAAAGAAAATCCACCTTCAAACTGAAAGCAAACGACAATATTTGCAGAGGAAAATTATTTGTTGCCAAAGGAGTAAATTTAGAAAACCTTTGCATACCTATGATACCAAGTATATTAACGTTCAGTCTGCAATAAAATATGTAGCCCCAGTCTCTCATCTCTACAATTTTCACTCACTTTCGGTTCATTTAAACAGAGGTCCAGATAAGATGCGTAAATTGAAACATTTTCCAGAATAACCCCTTTATTTCTCCTCCAAACCCCATGTTGTGATCACTCTTTAGAATCGTCTCGAAGACGACTGCAAAGACTGGTCGCAACATAGGGTCGCAACATAGGGTTTAGTGGAGAAACGGCGATTTTAGAATCTGAGTACGCACATTTATCTGTTGCTCTGTTAACCCTTTCCCTCATATAAACATGTTTTCACGCATCTGCAAACAGGGTAGACCCAGATCAGACGGCTCCTAGAGGAGCCGTCTGATCAGGGTCTGCTCTGATTGCTAATGGAATTTAATAGATCTGTTTATTTACTTTAAAAATATCTACTATGTTCCACCGTCCATATTTCATTATAACTATTTTGTCAATGAATATTCAGTAGGTATTGACAATTGGCTAAATATAGAACAGGGAAAGGGTTAAAACATTTGAGAGACCATTGACTGGGTGTCAAGCAGCTTAGCCCTGGTGTGACGCTGATTTACCCGGCGTTTTGTCTGGAGTCAAGCTACAGTTGAACTTCGATAACTCGAACTTCAAGGGACTATATGTATCATGGTGAAAAAGTTGTGACTCGACAGGGACTCGAACCCAGGGCATCTGGCTAACCATGCCAACACTCTACCAACTGAGTTATCAAGCCACATAGTAAAGCCTATCAACTTATTTCACCATAATCTCTACCCGGCTACACACACACACCCTCTACACAAGAATTCGTCCCGAATTCTTACTCAAAGAACACTCCACGAGTTTCTTATTATTACACATTATCTTCATATAATCTTCACAGTATCTTCATATAAATCCCCCTGTGGGTTATTTACGTTGGGCGCCAAATGTAACATGGTGAAAAAGTTGTGACTCGACTGGAACTCAAGCCTAGGGCATCTGGCTTACTATGCCAACACTCTACCAACTGAGCTACCAAGCCACACAGTAAAGCCTATCACCTTATTTCACAATAATCTCTATCCGGCTACATATACAAATTAGTTCTAGATAACAGATGTTCGAGTCATCCGATATCTTATCTGAACAATTTCTCAAGGCCACAACTTAATACAGGTCTAAAGTAATGCTGAAAGCTCATGTAGGAGTTTTCAGTATTACTTTAGTCCTGTATTAAGCCGTCACATGCGTTTCTAGATATCTGTAGCGATTCATTTTAGAGCAATTCTGTATTGAAAGTTTTGGAAGGACCGAACTTTTTGTTCGAGATACCCCGAAGTTCGAGTTATCCGACTTCGAGATATCGAAGTCCAACTGTATTTGCAAATGCAAATCAGATCGCAGGTCAGACGATGCGTTAAACCCAGTTTGATGATTGTTTATATGTATTTATAATTACAGGACAATGGTGTAAGAAGCAGGAGTTGACTGACAGAAATTCTACAACGAGAAGATGTGAATTACAAACGTGTCTAATCTATACAACTTTCAATCTTATTTTATCCCTGCCTTGGACGAACGTAATTACTGTTTTCAATAGAATCCCTCTAAACCAGAATATTCAAGTAGATAACAACCTAGATACTTTAAGCCAAGTGGCTTCCTACTTAATGCAGACTGAAAACCATGCAGAAAGTCCTAGATGGGCTTCCTACATGACTTTCACATTGCATTAATCCACCCCTGTCTCCAAGAAGAATTTATATACATTGTACTTTCAGGCAGATGGCTGCTTAATACAGATTAATTAAAAAATATTACCACTGTAACAAACAGTTTGGATCTTGAAGAGACGCTGCATTACTCGGGATCTGATCTGGATCAATACTGTTTGCATTGGTTAACACAGATGCGACATTGGCAGCGAAAGAATTAGTGATTAAATTCTGAAGATAACAATCGCAAGCTGAGTAGAATATTACCCTAGATCATCTACCACATTCGAATATATATTCTAATAAACGAGCCACAATGCAGGTCTGTAGATAAGAGGGGTATCGATCGATCCAAATCTCCAATTCTCTAATATCCCCATCTTGTTTGTACACATTAGAATGAACTCTCCTTTGAAACACAATCTAAATGAATACATGTACAAACATATACTACAATGTAGTACGATAGGTTCTACCAGCGAAATTATGGCATGTCTTACTCGGATAAATTATCCGTTTATCTAGAGATCTGGGTCCATGCTTATAAAACTTTTAGTGGAGTCTGAGTTCGTTCTCAAGTTTTTGATTGGTCAGATTTGAACCTTTGGCTCAAATCTGACCAATCAAAAGTTTGAGAACTCAAAATCTGACCAATCAAAAGCTTGAGAACGAACTCAGACTGAACTAAAAAGCTTTATAAGCATGGATCCTGAGTACTGGTAAGAGCCTGCCTTCCAATTTAACCCTTTACTCCATCAATACACCTTTAACGCGTTTGTAAACAGAGTAGACCCAGGTCAGACTGTTCCTGTAGGGGGCGTCTGATCACGGTCTACTCTGTTTGCTTTTGAAACAATATAGACTTGATTCTACAGTTTCTGCCACGGCCAAAACATTCGTTGAGCATTTGTCATTACAAAACTTCGGCCAATTATTATTCATGATGTAATTAATTCTTACACGGATATTCATGGAGTAAAAAGTTCATGTTAATGTTAGGCATGCTTATATATTGTCCTTGCATGGAATTACGTATCCTATAGTGTTGGTATCAAAGCTTTTGACTTACATATCTGGCTTCTCTAGTTGGATAAATGTATTTCTGTTGTGTGTGTATGTGTGTTTTGTTGTTTAACCAATATAATGACCGTGCTGTGAGAATGTTGGTTTTTGTTGATGCTGTTTGTTCAGTAAGTATATTAGAATACAGCCTGTGTCTTGTAAAAGCTTTTTAAAAATAGTGTTGCTATTGTTTCGGTTGACCTACCGGTATAATGGTCGTACTTTGAAAACGCTTTTATGTAGTGTTGCTGCTTATTCAATTGCTCTATTGGTCGTGCCTTGAACGCGCTTTTATTTGTTGTTGCTATTTATTCAATTGCTCTATTGGTTTATTGACTGTGCCTTGAAAGCGTGGTTATTTATTGTTGCTATTTTTCAATTACTCTATTGGTATATTGACCTGCGTTGAAAACGTTTGTATTTATTGACCGTGCCTTGAAAACGCGTTTATTTGTTGTTGCTATTTGTTCAATTGCTCTATTGACCTGCGTTGAAAACGTTTGTATCTATTGTTGCTATGTATTCATTTACTGTATCGGTATATTGACCGTGCCTTGAAAACGCTTTTATGTAGTGTTGCTATTTGTTCAATTACTATTTAGGTATATTGACCGTGTCGTGAAACGCTTTTATGCAGTGTTGCTATTTTTTCAGTTACCCCTATTTGTGTATTGACCGTGCGTTGTAAACGCCTTTATCTCACGCGAGTTTGTTCGGATAACCTACATGTCTTGAAAGTGCGTTTATCTATTGACACTGTTAATTATGTGTTCAGTTGACACCCTGATCTAATGCCATTGCTTTAACCATTTCGCTGCCAATGCCGGATCTGTGATTACCTATGCAAACAGTTTGGATCCAGATGAGACGCCGAGTAACTCGGCGTCTCATCAGGATCCAAACTGTTTGTTACTGTTACTATGTTTTTGAAACAAAAATGAAGAAAATCAAAAGAATGAAAATTTGTTGCAGACGAGAAAGTTAGCAGACGACAGAACTTGGCAGCGAAAGGATTAAATACGCATTTTTATATTGTTGCTGTTTCTTCCCTCGTCGATATAAACGTTACCCCCAGCTGGAGTACGTAATTACTGTTGCTGTTTGTTCAGTTCATATAATGATATATTGTTGTCT
This sequence comes from Azorinus chamasolen, assembly GCA_963576725.1. Lineage (NCBI taxonomy): Eukaryota > Metazoa > Mollusca > Bivalvia > Cardiida > Solecurtidae > Azorinus > Azorinus chamasolen. The sequence goes on along the minus strand of OY755252.1, from coordinate 41,238,343 downwards.
GTTCTTGAAACACATTTTTAATCTATTTGTGTTGTTTATTCAATTGATAGTGTCATATACAGTGGATATACACTTAGATGATAGCATTGCATTGAAACTCGCTTTATTGATTTGTTTACAATTAATATGCTTGTCTCCCTATGTTTTCTATTGTTGCTTCTCATCTTACCATTCTCCCACTAACCACGACCTGGCCATATCTATAGTACATTTGTATATCATAAACAAAGAGAACAGACCCTGATCAGGCGGCTCCTACAGGAGCCGTCTGATCTGGATCTTCTCTCTTTGCAAATGAGTAGTAGAAACTACTAGGACGGTGTGTTTATGGAATAAAGGATTAAATATAAAGTCTATTCAGTATAGAATGCCTTTAATCTATTAGAGGATTTCGTATATCAAACATGCACTACCCCGCGAAGCTCCCTGATCTGGGTCTATACTGACTGTAAATGCTCGGAGACTGCACTCAAAGGTTTAAAGGTGATATTCTATCATGGTATTTCTGAATAGTTAACCCTTTACTTCATAGAGTACCTCTGCGTCTCAACAGGATCAAAACTGTTTGACACTCAATCAATAGATTCTGTACAGCTTGATCGAAGATGCATCGGATTCATATTTAAGCAGACATTATTTTTACAGCTAGATATGGGTTGAGGATATACTGATATATATAGTTCATAGCTTTGCCTTGAAAATGCATTTGTATTTATTATACCTTTTGTTCAATTTATATATTGATATAATAGTCTGGACTCGCAATAACGTTCTTCAGCTCACGTGGCACGATGCTAAGAGGATTTTTTGGGATCGCCCTGTGAACATCGTCTGTCATCCCGGTCACTTATCTCCAATAATTTCTGTAATTAACCCTTTACTCCATGATTATTTATATAAGAAATAATGACATCATGAATATTAATTACATTATTTTTCATATGACACATGAACAAAAGGCTTGTTGGTCATGGCAGAGACTGTAAAATCATATCTCCGACATATTTTAAGCAAACAGAACAGCTCCTGATCAGACGGCTCCTATTGGAGTCGTCTGATCTGGGTCTACTCTGTCTGTAAAGGCGTATTTATGGAGTAAAGGCTTAACATCTACGGTAAACCCCCTTTAAACCGGAATTTTAGTATACTAGGAAGATTTACTCACTTTTAAGCCACGTGGCTGCTTAATACCAGGTAAAAGTCATACAGAAAACTCCTCTAGGAATTTCACCTTGCATTAAGATGCCACCTGTCTTAAATACCAGAATTGATACTATTTTTAACGTCCAGTTTTGTGGGGTTTTACTGCACTTGTAAATGAAATAAAAAATTAGTAAAGACAAGCTGATAAACCGAATATTTAGGTGAGCCTGTATCAGAGCTTTAGCCCACTGTATAAGTAAGTCAGATGAGCTTAAAATAAATTGTAGAAATATATTGAAACTCTTCTTGTTCTAAACATTAAGACCTGGGACTTTGATTTTTGGTGTGTGACATTGACCAATGGTCCTCTGCCAAAATTATTCAAATTATTCCGTTTTGTTAATACACATTGCGATTTTGGCAGCACCGCTCTCCTAATAATCAAATAATAGAAACATCAAGCGAAATACCATCCTAAACCAAAGAAATTGATCAAACTTCACAAGATACTTGTATACAAAGCACGAGCTAAGTGTGCGCACTCGGATACTAAAATAATCATTACTCAATCAAAGCCTATGTTGTGACAACTCTCGAAGAGACAGTTCTAAACAGTGGTCACAACATACGGTTTGGTGGAGAAATAAATTAGTTATTCTTGAAAATATTTTAATCTATGCATCTTATCTGGACCTCGGTGTATAGCAGTCATCTGTTCAGATAAACCGTTTCAATGACTGGGTCATGCATGGCGTCCACCATCGAGGAGTTCTGTTGTATCAACATAAATCCTTTCCCTCATTAAAGACATTACCCAGGTCCATTCAATGATTCCCACCCCCCCCCCCCCCCCATTGTTCTCAATAGGCGTGAAAGTAACAGTAAAAGCATGATACAAGTGTGCAAAATATGGCAAGCCGTCTCATTCTGTCTATAGAGAGGCCCTGACATACAATTAGTCAAGGGGAACACACTCAAAAGACCATTGTTGGTCAGAACCCAATAGAAGTTCAACCCTAAAGAAGCCTACCACTAACAAACAAAGGGCCATATGCAAACAGGTTGGATCCAGATGAGACGTCAAGTAACCCGGCATCTTATCTGGATCCAAGCTATTTGACAGACAACATTTTCACAAATCTTTACAAACTATGAAGCACTTTCACATTTGAAGCTGACAAGCAATTTAGCAGATGAATATTTTATAAGGATTAAATACATTAAAAAAACCTGAGCGCTTATGTATATCAGAGATAAAACTCTGGACATTTGGCCTGCAGTAGAATCCATTTAACCCGCAGTGGAGGAGAGCTATAATATGTTCAAAGGCGCCCTAATTAAAGCTGAGAATTCAATTTTGTCTTGTAGAGCTGGCGTTCATAGCTCACTTTAACTCAAGAAACACTGCAAATAGAGTAATCACCCGTTCTCACAGCATCTCTCGGTAAAGAATTGCTGAAATATGATTTTTCGTTAGTGTGGGTCAAGTACTTTCATTGAAAAAAAAAGACAGATTACATATGGCAATACTTCCAAAAGAGATGTCCCACAGAGTTATTATCCTTGGACACAGCTGCCTTTTCTCCCAACAAGGTCTATCAGAATATGTAAATACTGCTCAGAAAGTTATAATTTAACCCCTGCACCCTGCACTTGATCTCAATGAGATATATTTGTATGTGGAGTGTCATGAATGTAGGTTGATCACTTTAGAAGACATTCACAGGCCGAACGGACAAAGCGGGGCCTATATGCTCCTTCTTATAGTTTCAGGGAGCATAATAAAAAATAAAAACATATACTGCATTAGTGACAATCTAATCATTTCCAAATCATCAAATGTAAGAGACGGGCCTCACATGGAACGCTCCAGTGGTTCTTGACAGGCAGACTGCTACAGCTCTTACCATGTGCCGCATGCTTTTTCACAGGTTAGCTGTAAAGACCCAAGCCGGCCAAGGGAATGTCTTTAACATTAACCCTTTCCCTCATATAAACTTGTTATCACGCATCTGCAAACAGAGTAGACCCAGATCAGACGGCTCCTACAGGGGCCGTCTGATCAGGATCTGATCTGTCTGCTAACGGAATTAAATACATCTGTTTCTTTATTTTCTAAAATGGCTACAATGTTCCACCTTCTATATTTCATTAGAACTATTTTGTCCATGAATATTCAGTAGGTATTGAAATATTAAAATAAACATAGAACAGGGAAATGGTTAACGGCATTATTAACAAGAGCCTATTTACCACGGAAGAAGCTGAACTGCATAGCGAGGACAGAGTAGACCCTGATTAATTGGCTCATATAGGAGCTGTTTGATCTGGGTCATCTCTGTTTATAAAGCGTTCTAATGCGTTTATATACAGTAAAGGGTTATTCGATTAACCCATTCCCTCATATTGACGACTTTTGACGACTCTATAACTCTTCTTTGTGAAACCATTGTGATAAATACAGCATTTGCTCCTATAGGAGCAAATGCTCTATTTATCACAATGGTTTCAAACTACAAAATTCTAAAAGTTTCCTTTTCTCTAGTTAATGCTACTTTTCGGTAGACTTATTCAAAGAGGTTGTATTTAAAAATACCCTATGATGTAATGGGTTCAGACTTGAGCTAGATTAAGTTTGTATCCGTCTCGAGTTGTCATCTGTTTCAAGTTTAGTGGTTGGTTTTCCTTTTCCCTTTTTATTTCACAATACGTAATCACGGTATCGATTCGGCGTTTCGTCTGTATCCAAATTGTTTTAAAAGAAGTAGCCCGTGGTAGCTTATGAATCACTAGTAGTTGACAGTTCAGGGCTAGTCATTGGGCTAAGAAGCCAAACTAGAACAATCACTAAAGGTGATGGAATACCCCCGCTCAGCTGCCTTGATCGCAAATCAAACAAAACCTTTACTAAATTTTTCTGATTTAAGAAAGGCTATTATTCTGTCAAAATGCTTGACATATTTATGTACTCTTGACTACAGATGAACCTTGTGATGGTAGGCAAGTGTGTAAAGTTTCAAAGCTTTATCTCAAAGGGTTAACTTACGTAAATAAGTGGACTTTAACAAAAACCTTAACCAGGCTGTGCCATGGACAGACAGACATTTAAGATAAAAAAAAAAAGACCATCATTCTGTCAAAATGCTTGTCAGAGTTGTGTACTCTTGCCTGCAGATGAAGCTTGTGATGGTATACAAGTACTTAAAGTTTCAAAGCGTTATCTCAAAGGGTTATGTATATAAATGGACTTAACCAGGTTATGCCACGGACAGACAGACGTTGTGCCACGTTGGACAGAGACCAACCGACCGACCGACCAACACACTGACTCCTATATACCTTCTCTTAAACTTCGTTTGCGGGGGTATAACAATATGTCATGATAATAATAAAAGTATTTTATATCTGTAACTGGTGCACCACCCATGCACATTTCTTATGATTCCAACGCCCATTGAGAGAGACAGACTAGCCGAACTCATTTTGTTGTAATGCAATTCATTTGTTAAAAGGTTAAAACAAAAGATTTACTACCAGACTAGTGGCTTGTGCGTAAAGGAATTAACCCTTTCCTTCAGATAGAGGAGTTCTGGCACCTTTGGAAACAGAGTAGACCCATATCAGACGGATCCTGTTGGAACGGTCTGGTAAGGATATGCTCTGATAACTTATTGAATGATAACTGATAACTCTGATATAGATATTATTCTACATGTTCTGACATGGCCAACACTTTCTCTGGTCACGTGCCACGTTAGACAATTCAGGTAATTTATAACCATGGTGGCGTTATTTCTTACATGAATATTCATGATGTAGATGGTCAACTCTTTCGCTGCCATATTTTGTCGTCTGCAGACATTGTCGTCGGCTACAATTTTCATTTTCTTTTTATTTCTTCATTTTTGTTTTAAAAACAGTCACAGTAACGAACAGTTTGGATCCAGATGAGACGCCGAGTAACTCGCCGTCTGATCTGGATCCAAATTATTTGCATAGGTAATCACAGATGCGCCATTGGTAGCGAAGGAGTTAACCATTCGTTTTAAAGTTATCTTTCTATTTCCTATTGTACAATAGTATAGCTGTGCCATTATTATGTATCAAACAGTAAAACCTGCTTATAATATATAGCGACAATATAACGAACAAACATAGAGGTATGTAAACGCACGTGGTTGCCGAGTCCTTTCCCTCATATAAACACGTTTTCACGCCTTTGCAAACAGACTAGACCCGGGTCAGACGGCCCCTATAGGAGCCGTCTGATCAGGGTCTGCTCTGTTTGCTTAAGACATGCTATAGATCATATTCTAAAGTTTTTTAATTGTTAGAGCAAAATATTCCCTTGAAAATTCAGCTAATAAATATTCATGATGTTACAATTTCTTACATGAATATTGAAAAGGTAACAGATGAGCTCACAGGGGAGTTTTCTGTATAGTATTCATCCTACATTAACCCTTCGCTTGCTATTCACGTCAATATACCTAGTCCTACCTGTAAATAGTGAAGACCCAGATATGACAGTTCCCGCAGGAGCTGTCTCATCAGGGTCTGCACTATTTACAAGTTGATTCTGCAACCAGTGCACTCCACAGTGCTCAGTGATTGCACAGCGAAATACGTGTACACAGTGAAGATATATGTAATTATACAACAGGGCATGGGTAAAGAAGGAGAAATGTATTTTAAAATTCAGCAAGCGAAGGGTTAAGCTACCACACCTGTCCTAACGTTTTTCGTCGTGGATATTTATGTGGGAAACAATGACAGCAGAGGAATGTTTTGCCATGGCAACAACTGTGGAATCAAAGTTTTATTGTTCCATAAGCAAACATATAGAACCCTTATCAGACGGATCCAACAATAGCTGTCTGAATTAGGTCTACACTGTTTGTATATGTTTTATACCTTTCAATATTCTGTTTATTTCAAATTTTAATACCTACGACATATTCGCGGACAAAATAGTGATAATGAAATACGGAAGGTGGAAAATTGTAGCCATTTTAGATAGTAAAGAACAGATCTTTCAAAATCCACTATCAGAGTAGACCCAGATCAGACGGCTCCTATAGGAGCCGTCTGATCTGGGGTTACTCTACCTGTTTGCAATTATGTGAAAATTCGTTTATGTAAAGAAAATGTTAAATGGCTAAACTATTTAAACCCAAAACTTAAAGTGAGTGGTCATTGTATAGACAGGTTATAGACAGGTTTTACTGTAATATAAATATATTTTAGTCAAATAAATAGAATGAAAAAGATAATGGTCATTGTATGTTTAAATGAGTCACATTGGGAGTTTTGCCAAGCATGTCGACCAAGGGCCCGTTTTACGCTTTAACATTTAGCCTGCTATGGGCGGATGAGTGAATAGTGAATACCTATGCAAACAGTTTGGATCCAGATGAGACACCAAGTAACTCAACGTATCATCAGGATCCAAGCTGTTTGACATTCTGGTTGCATTTTGGTAGACAAATTGATATATTTTGAATATTTTGTATAAATTTTGAAAATGTAATAGGTGAAAAATTCTGTAAAAATAATTTGCTCAGCAGGCTAAAGGTTAAAAGACTGTATGAAAGAAATCATCGTACGTTCTAACATACGGCAATCTAAACTTCCAGTTCAGTTGTGATCGTCGTCGTAAAAAGTTGTCCATTGCTGTACACTAGACTGTGCCATAATTTTGGCTATTCAGACAGTGTAAACTGTCGTAAATTAACGCTTTCCCTGCTCTATATTTGTTCCAAATTTCAGTACCGTCTGAATATCTTTATGTATTAAATAGTATAACATAATGAAATATGGCGTGGAAGATTATAGCCATTTTAGAAAGCAAAGACACAGATCTTTCATATTCCACTATCAAACAGAGCAGACTCTGACCAAACGGTTCCCATAGGAGCCTTCTGATCAGGGTCTACTCTTTTTGTAAATGCGTTAAAGTACGTTTACAATACGAATGAAAGGGTTAAGTCTTGCGGAAATAATGGTCGTACGGTCTTTAGTAAAATGGGCCCCAAGACTATTTGTCACGTTCGTAATCATCCCTGTACTTGGGTTCCCCAATTCGTCCCTTCGAAAAGAACTGACCCTTGGTGAACATTATCCTGATACCGGAAGAACCAATCCCAGTATTACTCGAAGATACAAGCTGTGAGCTACGCGATGGAAGTCGTCGACTTGGGTATGACCAGGTCGGGGATCAAGCGAATAATAGCTATTACAGTGGTAAATACTCTATTCCTACCCACTTAACGCGTTTCTTACGCGTTACCTAACCGTTCGTTACCCATTTCTTAGCCGTTTCGTTAAACGGGTTTCTAACCGTTTGTTTACGCGTTACTTAACGCGTTTCCTAAACGTTTAAGAGCCCGGGTGAAAGGGGAGTAATCATGGACGAAAGGACGGTAATCCTTGATATGGCCTTTCTCATTTACCTGTTGGACACTCCTGATATGTAAAATTAAGATCAACAGTATTTAAACTTTTAATTCTCGTTTCATTTCCATAAGATCTAGCTAGATCTAGATCTATATTAAAATATAGATCTAAAGTCTCATTGCGTTCATCTATGTGTCGTAAAATGTCTTTTTTGCTACTGTACGTACAGTACCGTAGCAGATATAGTATAAGTATTTTACAATAGATCTAGATCATATCAATCTAAACTATCTTTAAAACTAGAATTTATATTAATCTAAATTTTAAATTGGTCTAAAACGTTTGGATTTAACTTTGTGCTGAGCCATAGATCTACAATTATTCAAAACATAGTTTTCTTGTATTTTTGGAGAAGATAACAAATCATACTTTTAGATCATTGGGCACATTATTTTGTATTTCTGTTACGTAATAGTTCGTAACTTTGTTGATAAGAAAGCAGTGGTGTAATCACTGTCAAGATCATTGTCCCCTGCTGAGAAAATAGCTAGGGGATTTACTAACCATCTGGCAGCTTTGATAGTATATTTAGGCTGGGTAAATAATAAAGTCTTCAACTAAGACAATTTATTTTCATGCATTCGTAACAATTATATAGTTAGGTTTTTTTTTAAATATTTGAATGCGGGGAACAAAAGTACTGACATTTGAAAGCAGTGTAAACACAGACAATATAGCCCCAAAATCAGGGTGTTGATCAGGGTCTTCACTAGTATTTCATAGGCCTGATTAAAAATCATCTAGCAAATTTAAGCCTGGTAATAATGAATGGAATATACAGTTAAACAATGATGGGCCATTCCACTTTTAAATTTCGGCATACAAAGGTTTAATCTTCACAAAGTAACAAAATAATAAGAACGTTTTCATATTTATATGTGGGCATGAAATACGCTTATTTGTTTAAAACACTTTAGATCTACCTCATAATGATGAAAACACCTTTGAAAACAGAATAGGTTCAGATCAGATTGCTCGCGTTGAAGCCGTTTGATCTTGGGTCTGCACTATTTGCTTATCCCATTACATACACATGGATATAACACTCTAACGCCTTTGCGAACAGAGTAAACCTAGACATGAAGGATCTTCTAGGGGCCGTCGGATCAGGGCCCACTCTGCTTATGAAATTATAAATTAATAGACCTGACTATATTTTCTACAAATATCAAAAAGGCGTGTGCACTTATTACGTTGTTAAATTCAGCAATATCTAATAAATACTCATGATGTCATTTTTTTCTGACAGAAATATTCAAATGGGAAAAGGTTAAGAAATAGAATAGATCTGAATTCTGTAGTAGGTTTATTCATTCTAGATCCCAAATTTGGTGATTTACTTTGTGACAGTTTTTTTTATCTGAAATGTAGAAACCTAATCAAAAAGAACTAATTCTTCAATCCATTTGTTTGATATACAGTGGATATCTGATATTATAGCTTTGTACAAACAAAAGTTAAGAACATATCATTACCTAAATGAGCAAATCGTCGACACTAGCCGGGATTGAAACGCTAAATAAATCAATTCTTATTTTGGCTAACCCGTTTCATTCGGACTTTTTTGAAAACGGCTATCATCGATAAGATCCGAAATCTCCGAATGAAACGGAAAACTTATGCACCTACCGCAACTTCTCTGGTATAATCGTTTCTTTACGCGTTTAACGCGTGTAAACCGTTTATCGCGTAACCGTTCGTTAACCGTTCGTTAACCGTTCACTACCCGTTTCTTACGCGTAGAAAAACGGGTAAATGGGTAGGAATAGCGTATTTACCACTGTAATGAACACTAAACAAGTTTGGCCATGGCAGAAGCTGTACAATCAGATCTAGAGTAGCAAACAGAACAGACCCTAATCAGACAGCTCTTACAGGAACCAGGTATCGAGATCTGAGTCTACTCTGTTTGCAAAGGTGTACAAAATGCGTATTTATGGAGTTAAATGACAACATACAAAAAAGTACATAGTTCTGGTCTACTTTCAGTACATAGTTATGGTCTACTTTCAGTCTGAATGACGATTCAGTCGACTGTACCGTATAAAGACAGCACACCAAATATTTGTCAAGTTATTGAGCGGTCTAAGATGTGGCTAACGGACGAACAGACGGACGAACGAGCGCCATACCATAATACGACCGAATTTACCTTCGGGCGTATAAAAATAGCTAGTCAATATTCAGTCATTATTTCTTCAATGAACATTGATCAGGTTAAAGATTAATATCTGAGTGCTCTATATCCCACCAACTCTTCAAATACATGTTTTTGTTCTGCAAGGATGACCAGATCCAAGTAAGAAATAATGACACCACGAATATCTATTAGATTCTGGTGCGCATGCGCAAGCGGGAAACAGCAAATTTTTTACGGGGAAGTAAATTTACCTCATTTTAATTTAATTTCATGGTTTTAGAAGTCTTTTTTAAAAAATAATTGGTCGCAGATATTGAACGACTAATAGTGTACTGCCCGGCAGAATCCGAAGCTTGAATTATTGCTCTTGGAGGAGAAATAACAGGTTACTTAGTGGTCACCACGTGTAGAGGACCACGGCTGGCCGGTGTAACGAAGTAAAGTGACCCCCATAGAATACTGACCCCCCGGTCAGTATTTTTTAAAAAATAGTGACCCCCGGTCATAGTATTTTGACCCCCGGTCATAATATTACGACCCCAGCACACGAAGAAAACTGACCCCTTACGAAGAATTGCGACCCCCCATAGAATAGTGACTCCCTGTCTTTGTTTCAACAAAACATACGCACGCACGCACGCACGCACGCACGCACGCACACACACACACACACAACACGCATGTACATAAAGAATTACACACAGGAACGCGTGTACGCACACATACCGGTACACATATGAACGCACGCACGCACATATACCGATACTTACACATACACTTCGAAACACTCTCATACATGCAAGCACACAAACACTCACGCACACACTCACACGCACTTAGGAAAACATGTATATATGAAGAGATCACTTAATGAATTGTAAAATGTTGTATTGACTTCTATCTGACACTTTACAAAACGTAAATAGCTGTTAAAATTTCAATAATCTAAGTTCTAACTTAAAATTTCATGGATGGAACATTGTGTCAGTCACTGTAAAACTAAACAAAACTTCATTTGGCAGTGGATTTTTGTATGGTCAATGCTGTGTGCAATGCCATATATCATATCCATATTTTGAATACATTTGTAATGTATCACCTTTTGAAATTAATTGAAATAAGTCTCATCGAAGTGAGGCAACATAAGTGTTCGACATCATGCCTTTTGAATTATTTTAGCGAAGTGGGAAATAAATTTATTTATTTTTGTTGTTGTTGTGTTTGCTTCGTCTACCACCACCACCACCGTCACTACTACTACTACTACTATAATTACCGCTACTACTACTACTACCACTACTACAACTACTACTACTACTATTAATCCCACAACTACACATACTACTCCTCCTACTACTACTCCTATACCTCCTCCTATTACCTACCTACCTTCACACATACCCAATAAAAAACCCACCCACCCAAAACCCACCCACCCACTCAAGCACAAACCCAACCACCCACAAACCCATCCACCTACTACTGCCGCTGCTGCTGCTACAACTGCTACTATTACTATTCCTACTTCCTAGTACTACTTCTGCTATTGCCTACTACATTCCACCTATACTACTTCCACTACCTATACTACTGCTACTACTACCTATACTACTACTACTTTAAATACTACTATCTACCTACCTACCTACCCTACCCTACCCTACCTACCTACCTAGTGACCGCACGGTCATAGCATTTTGAGCCCTTTTTATCACTGAACAATGTGCACAACGTTCATTAGAACAAATGTATTATTTAGAAAGGGGGCACTTTTACTGAAGAATATCGACCCTGGTCAATATTCTTAAAAAAGGGCAACCCCCGGTCATAGTGCTTTTTAATCTATCTCCAGTATAATTAAAGAAAGTTAAACTTTACTCGAAAAAAATTAACCTTGGTCATTATTATTATAGATGAAGTGACCCCCGGTCATAGCAATTTGAGCAGCGTTTATTATATCATGACTAAAGCGCGCACTGCTAATTGAACCCAAGTATTTTGTTCATAGGGGTCACATTTTCTGAAAGAAAATCGACCCCCGGTCAGTATCTTATAAACAAAATATCGACCCCCGGTCATAGTGCTTTGACTCACGTTCGTGATATGTTGAACAACTCCCGCGAACTTAATCTACCGCCAGTATAATTTAGGAAAGAGTTTAACTTTACTCGATTTTATTTAACGTTGGTCATAATTCTTACAGATGTAGTGACCTCCGGTCATAGCAATTTCAGCCGTGTTTATACTGTAATGATTTAAGCGCAATCCTAATTGAACCCAAGTATTTTGTGCATAGGGGGTCACATTTTCTGAAGAATATCGACACCCGGTCAGTATTTTTTAAAAACTAGCGACCCCGGTCATAGTACTTTGACACACGTTCATGATATGTTGAACAGTTCCCGCGACTTGAATCTACCTCCTGTATAATTTAAAGAAAGGGTTTAACTTTACTCGTAAACTATTTAACTTTGGTCATAATTACAGATGTCATGATCCCCGGTCAGAGCAATTTCAGCCCTGTTTGTCATATCATGGCTAATGCGCGCCTTGCTAACTGAACCCAAGTATTTTGTACACAGGGGGTCACATTTTCTGAAGAATATCGACCCCCGGTCTGTATTTTTAAAAAAAATAGCGACCCCGGTCATAGTACTTTGACACACGTTCATGATATGTTGACCAACTCCTGCCAACTTAATCTACCTCTGGTATAATTTAAGACAGAATTTAACTTTACTCGATTTTATTTAACCTGTGTCATAATTCTTACAGATGTAGTGACCCCCGGTCATAGCAATTTCAGCCGTGTTTATCCTGTAATGACTAAAGCGCGCAATACTGATTGAACCCAAGTATTTTGTGCATAGGGGGTCACATTTTCTGAAGAATATCGACCCCCGGTCAGTATTTTTTAAAAAATAGCGACCCCCGGTCATAGTACTTTGACACACGTTCATGATATGTTGAACAGTTCCCGCGACTTTAATCTACATCCTGTATAATTTAAAGAAAGGGTTTAACTTTACTCGTAAACTATTTAATTTTGGTCATAATTACAGATGTAATGATCCCCGGTCAGAGCAATTTCAGCCCTGTTTATCATATCATGGCTAATGCGCGCCTTGCTAACTGAACCCAAGTATTTTGTACACAGGGGGTCACATTCTCTGAAGAATATCGACCCCCGGTCAGTATTTTTTAAAAAATAGCGACCCCGGTCATAGTACTTTGACACACGTTCATGATATGTTGACCAACTCCTGCCAACTTAATCTACCTCTGGTATAATTTAAGACAGAATTTAACTTTACTCGATTTTATTTAACCTGTGTCATAATTCTTACAGATGTAGTGACCCCCGGTCATAGCAATTTCAGCCGTGTTTATCCTGTAATGACTAAAGCGCGCAATACTGATTGAACCCAAGTATTTTGTGCATAGGGGGTCACATTTTCTGAAGAATATCGACCCCCGGTCAGTATTTTTTAAAAAATAGCGACCCCCGGTCATAGTACTTTGACACACGTTCATGATATGTTGAACAGTTCCCGCGACTTTAATCTACCTCCTGTATAATTTAAAGAAAGGGTTTAACTTTACTCGTAAACTATTTAACTTTGGTCATAATTACAGATGTCATGATCCCCGGTCAGAGCAATTTCAGCCCTGTTTGTCATATCATGGCTAATGCGCGCCTTGCTAACTGAACCCAAGTATTTTGTGCATAGGGGGTCACATTTTCTGAAGAATATCGACCCCCGGTCAGTATTTTTTAAAAATTAGCGACCCCGGTCATAGTACTTTGACACACATTCATGATATGTTGACCAACTCCTGCCAACGTAATCTACCTCTGGTATAATTTAAGACAGAATTTAACTTTACTCGATTTTATTTAACCTGTGTCATAATTCTTACAGATGTAGTGACCCCCCGGTCATAGCAATTTCAGCCGTGTTTATCCTATCATGACTAAAGTGCGCAATACTGATTGAACCGAAGTATTTTGTACATATGTGTCATCTTTTCTGAAGAATATCAACCCCCGGTCGGTATTTTCTTTAAAAAATAGCGACCCCGGTCATAGTGCTTTGACACACGTTCATGATATGTTTAACAGTTCTCGCGACTTTAATCTACATCCTGTATAATTTAAAGAAAGGGTTTAACTTTACTCGATTTTTATTTAACCTTGGTCATAATTCTTACAGATGTAGTGGCCCATAAGTATTTTATACATAGTGGGTCACATTTTCTGAAGAATATCGACCCCGGCCAGTATGTTGTTCAAAATAGCGAATTCGTCATAACTCTATGATTCACTTCATGATATGTTAAACAACTCTTGTAAACTTAATCTACCTCCAGTATGTATTTTTCCTAAAAAAGGTGGTTCACGTTAATCGAAAACTGCCCTTTCCTTTGTCATAATTCTTGTAGATGTAGTGACCCCGGTCATTGCATTTTGACCGTGTTTATTATATTAGACTAATACGCACAATGTTAATTGAACCCAAGTATTGTGTACATAGGAGGTCACATTTTCTGAAGAATATTGACCCCCGGTCAGTATTTTTTAAAAAAAAAAATAGCGACCCCGGTCATAGTGCATTGACACACATTCATGATATGTTGAACAACTCCTTGAAACTCAAATCTATCTCCAGTATAATTTAAGGAAAGGGTTTAACTTTACTCGAAAAATATTTAACCTTGGTTATAATTCTTACATATGTAGCGACCCCCTTTCATAGATTATTTTTAGCCCCGTAATAAATATAATGACTAATGCTGCCCAATGCTAATTGAACTCAAGTATGTTGTAGAAAGGATGGGTGTCATATTTTTCTGAAGATTATCAAACCCCGGTCAGTATTTTTTAAACAATAGTGATCCTCGGTCATAATGCTTTGGCCCACCTTCGTGATATTTTGAACAACACCAGCAACTTTAATTTGCCTCAAGTATACTTTAAAGAAAGGGTTTCTTGTATTTCGAAAAAATATTTAACCTTGGTCATAATTGTTACAGATATTGTGACCCCTAGTAATATCATTTTGAGCCCTGTTCAATATATCATGACCAATGCGCGCAATTGACACCAAGTAATACGACTTGTAATCATTGTTCGTACAGAATAGCACACACACGCACGCAAGCAGGCACGCACACGCGAGCGCATGTACACACACATGCACGTAACAATCACTTATAGTAAATAAACACCCTTCCGCACGCACCCACACACCCCTACACAACATCGGAATACAATTTAATTTATAGAGAATTGTGTCAATTATTGTCGAAGAGATGCTGTTGATTTTCTTATATAAAAGGTCAAGCACGTGTGACATATACCATAGCAATATAGTGTGTACATTTGTAACAGGCCATTGTCCTCTGCAGATAATAAACATTAGATTAGTTGTTCATGTTTTTACTTTTGTTTTAAACGAGCTTTGTAGAAAACCACACCGCAAAGATTTGTTGCGTGTTTATTTTTGTCTAAAAGGACGAGTTTAATAGATCCAATAAATCACGAACACGAATCTTATATTCTATTCATAACATAACCTAGAGAAGATAGTTTTCCTTGTGTGTTCGTCACCTATTTGTGGCTGCCTAGTAAGTCAAATGTATGACATCGAAAATATCAGCACCTGTTGAGTTTCAAAACAATTTGCCAATCAGACTGAGATTAATCGTCAACTTTTATCCTTTTATATTCAATTGAACTTAATTTGCGTTTGTGTTCGTTTATATAGGGAATTATTACTCAAGGGTACAAAATAAAATACACAAGTAGTAGTATTTGCCTTTATAAAAAGAACAGTTACTTACTGTAAAGATTTAAAAACATGATTTGACAAGTAAGGTCGGTTGCTGTTAGAAGTATAGAACCATTTATTAGATCGCACAGAAAAGGTTGTTATACTCAAAATGCATTGTAAATGTCCCCTTAAAATAAGTTATATTACCACTACTTCTACTAATACAACTACTACTTCACACCCACTGTCACTCATCTGCTAGTGTCAACATTTTTTCAAAATATTGACAGTTTCTAAATAATAAAGTGTTTCCGTTAAATTTCGTTTACCCCCCCCCCCCCCCCCACACACACACACACGCGCTACCACACCCACACACCCGATGCTGCAGCAACAACAAAAAAACTGCAGCCGCAACAATATTAGGTATTCAAGTATTTGCAATGGTTACTAATTTGTTAGTAATAATTGGGGCGGGGGTCAATATTTTATAGATATATCGCGGAGGGGGTCACTATTTTTCAGAGGGGAGTCGATATTTTTCAGAAAGGGGGTCGCTTTTTCTGAAGAATAGTGACCGGGGGGTCAGTATTCTATGGGGGTCACTTTACTTCGTTACACCTGCCGCCATATTGGATGAGAAATCTTTCGGAGATTGACTTTCTTTTATTGAACTTTTTAAATCATTCTTAGTGACAATGAACTAGTGTTTAATAATATTCTTATCATTTCTAATTGTTGCAACATGCAGCCGTTTGTCAAGACTAGTGCCAAATGGGAGTGACAGTGTTCAGTGCAGCACACATGTTTTTAACCATTTTAACTTGAGCTCTACGCATTTATTTTTAAACATTCAGGGCAGCAAGAGTGTCAAATGGACCAGCGAACATTCTAAGTCTTATCTCTCTATTTTATTAATTTTATCGGGTGATATTGAAGTAAACCCAGGTCATACTTTTTCGTGCGGCTTATGCACCAAATTGGTGAAAAAGTCTGACAGAGCATTGCAATGTGACAACTGTGATAAATGGGTTCATGCTAGATGTGCCAATATAGACAGGAAACAGTATGAAAATCTTCAGGAAACGAATGATGATTGGTTTTGTGGTAGTTGTGCATCTCCGTGTGGTATATGTTACGAAAATGTTTACTCTGTAGACCCTGCTATTGAATGTGACAAATGTAACTTATGGATTCATAATAGGTGCTCGTTAGTTAACGATGTTGATTATAGTGTAATACAGAATACAAATTGCATTTGGATATGCCCTAACTGTGACAATAGTAACGTATCACTGTCTTTTTCAAGTGTTGAAAACAGCTTTGAATGTAGGAATAGGTTTGAAGTACTTGGTACACAGTACCCAGCAAATGTATCACCTCAACAGGCTAAGAAGTATTTTGATCTTCAATGGACCCATACAAATTACTTGGCGATAACAGTGGTTCGGGCCATCCGGTTTCTTAGCATCGAACAATTTCTAAGTTCACAGCTTAATGCGGGTCTGAAGTAATGGTGAAAGCCTCTGTATGAGATTTCGGCGTTACTGTAGACCTGCGCTAATCTGCCACGTATGTTTATAAATATGCATAGTGAATTATTTAAGGACAATTCTGTATTGTAAATTTCAAAGTACGGAGCGCTTTAATCGAGTTATCCTGAGGATCGACTTATCCTATTTCGGGATATCGAGTTTTCTTAGTATATGTGTGGTATATGTATGTGCATGTATTTCCATGCTCATGATGTTGTTCCGCTGGCTAATTGTTCCCCTGTTTTAGTTGCGTCACTCTTCGTGAAATTTATTGGTGTATCACAGTAGTACTAGACATGATACAGTATTGTTGTATACTTAAATGTATTAAAACCTTGTTAGACGTATTCGACGCTTACCTAGAAGTTTTATGTCATATCATTTGGTGTATTTTTTTTTCATTCTTTTGAATGTATTCGTTTATTTTTGTCATCTTTATGTCTTCTGAAATTTGCAGTTTTTCAGTTTTGTTGTTGTTCTATCTCTTTTCTGTTCCTTCCTTCCCTTCTTTTCTCATTACCTGTACTGCTGGATGCTTGCAAGATATGCACGTTTTTGATGCTCAGTTGGAAATTCCTCATAAGCCGATCCTCACGTTAATCTGCTTACGTTTTCTGTTTGTCCTAATTTATCCTAATGGGTAATGACCTAATTCAATGGAGATCGGCCGTAGGAGTTTTTAATCTTAGATCTCAAAGAGTGATGGTCACCTTTTACTACTCATGGTATCCTTTCTGGTATTTAAATTGTTATTTAAGTTCATGGCTAAAAACATGTAGACAATGTCTTAATCTGAGTTGTCACTTTTCTACTCAGCTGTTTATCAATATTGAGTTTTCAGTTACTATTCTGCTTCTTGTATTGATGTCAGGCGATGTTGAAAAAAATCCGGGATCTCTCCCGGACCAAAATAGTTCGTACTATGACACAATTTCCCTTTTACATCTAAATATCAGAAGTATAAGAAACAAACTAGAATTTATAAAATCAGACCTGTTTGATCACCATATTCTCTGCTTTACAGAGACACACCTTTCGGCAACTATAAATTCAAATGACATATTTTTGGAAAACACAACATTATACCGTAAGGACAAAACACCCTTTTCAGGTGGATTGCTCTGCTACATATCAAATGAATTATTTTCAAAACACCTTCCTGATTTAGAAAGTGATCATTTAGAAATGTTATGGGTCGAGGTGAAATTTCATGGCGAATCATTTCTGGTGTGTACTGTTTACCGCCCGCCAAATACACCTGTGTCTTTCTGGGACGAGTTTAATATAAACATAGAACAGGCTCAAGAATATAATCCAAAAATAATTGTTCTTGGTGATATTAACGAAGACCAATTAAGTAGTAGTAATACGAAATTAAAACAAGTTTTACTTCTGAATAATATGAAAAATGTTATTACAGAACCTACACGAATTTCTCGAACATCATCAACATTGATAGACCCAATTCTTATTTCAGATGAGTTTGATGTCCTACACAGTGGTGTAATTGATATTCCAGCTTATATAAGTGATCATAAAGCAACTTTCTTGTTTACAAATTTTCCCCTGAAAACTACTAATTGTATAAAAAGAAAGGTCTGGATATATAAACGGGCTGATTTTGATCGGTTGAATGAAATGATTTTATCAGAAGAATGGTTATTTATTAACGAAGAAAATACAAATGTCGCAACCGAAATGTTTACTGATAAACTCTTGAGCTTTATGCGTAAATGTATACCTTATAAAGAAGTTGTAATAAGAAAACACGATAAACCATGGTACGATTCAGAAATTCGGAAATTTTCAAGAATAAGAGATAGGCAGAAGCGCAAAGCAATACAATTAAATAACGAACACCAGTGGTCAAAATATAGAACTATTCGTAATAAAGTGAACAATTTAAAACGACATGCAAAAGAACAGTTTTACAATAACATAGAAGAAACGGTTTGCAGTGCATCCAGTGCCGAACCTAAGACATACTGGAAACTGCTTAAACGGCTTATTAAAGAAATTAGAAACAGTGAAACTATTCCACCGCTGAAAACAACAGTTCAGGAAATTGAAACCTTACATTTTACAGATAAAGAAAAGGCAAATTGTTTAAATGATTATTTCGCATCTATTTCGACGATTGATGATTCAAATACATTACTGCCTCCATTTACGCTTCTCACAGATCACGAACTGAACAATATTCTACTCACAGAACAGGAAGCTATAGATGCTATAAAGCTTTTGAAGACCAATAAAGCAGTAGGAGAAGACCAGATCAGCCACAAGGTTCTTAAAAATATATGCCATTCTATTGTTAAACCGTTACATATGCTATTTAACAAATCTTTAAGAACCTGTATATATCCTAAAACCTGGAAATCAGCTGTCGTTATGCCTATTTTTAAAAAGGGGGACAAAAACTTAGTCATAAATTATCGACCAATATCGCTGCTTAGCTGTCTTGGTAAACTTATGGAAAGGGTAATCTATAAACATGTTTATAATCATTTAATGGCAAACAATCTTATATATGCCAAACAATCTGGGTTTCTTGCTGGACATTCTACTGTCTATCAACTTCTAGATATGTATCACCAAATTACTAAGTCTCTTGATTCAAAAATGTATACCTGTATGGTGTTCTGTGATATATCAAAAGCCTTTGATAGAGTTTGGCACAAAGGCCTGATCTTTAAACTAAGACAAAATGGAATTAATGGTTCGTTTTTATCTTGGATTGAAAGTTACCTTAGCGGCAGATGTCAAAAGGTATATATAGGATCGTCTGTTTCAAAAACTCTGCAGATATCCGCAGGTGTGCCGCAAGGGTCTGTACTCGGTCCATTATTCTTTTTAATATATGTAAATGATATAGTTGACAAATTATTAAGTATAACCCGCCTTTTTGCGGATGATAGATCTATCTCTTCTACGTCAAGGAACAAATATGATGTTGAAGGTATTTTAAATCATGACCTATGTCTAATTTCCACTTGGTCAAAACAATGGCTGGTTGATTTCAATCCAAACAAAACTGAGGCCTTATATTTCTCACCTCACAGAACAGACAATCATCCAGACATAGTTTTTGAAGGTATACCAGTAACATTTGTCGATCATCACAAACATTTAGGGCTCACTTTTAGTAACAATGCAAAATGGCATTGTCACATCAACAATGTGATCCAATCAGCGTCCAAAGTGTTAGGCATGCTAAGAAAAATTAAATATTCAGTAAAGAGAAAAACACTCAACCAAATATATGTATCTTTTTTACGACCGCTTTTAGAATATGCATCAGTTGTTTGGGATGGTTGTACACTCTACGAAAAAGATAACCTAGAAAAAATTCAAAATGAAGCTGCAAGAGTAGTAACAGGTCTCACCAGATCTGTCCCGCTTGAAAAATTGTTTAAGGAAATTGGTTGGCTTTCTCTCTCGGACCGTCGAAAATACCAAAAACTTGTTACCACCTACAAAGCACTTTCTGGTTTAACGCCCACGTATTTAATTGAAATATTTCCAGATATAGTCCAATCGACGAATACGTATAACTTAAGAAATGTCCAAGATCTTACAGTGTTACATCGTAGGACTGAAATATTTGCTAATTCTTTTGTTCCTTCATCAACTTCTCTGTGGAATGCACTGCCTGAAAATGTTAGACATTCACAAACCTTATCACATTTCAAACACGAACTAAAGGCAACTTTATTCAAATCAGCACATGTACCGTCCTTTTATCTCAAAGGAGAGAGACTTTACTCTGCTATCCATGCTAGAATTCGCAACCAATGTAGTAATTTAAATTCCGATCAGTATAAAAACCATTTGAGATATGACGAGAAATGCGATTGTGGGGCTGAAAAAGAAGATTCAGAACATTACTTTTTTAAGTGTCATAAATATTCAGATGCACGTTATAAACTTTTCCAGTCTACTCGAAGATATCACCCTATAAGCTGCCATAAGTTACTGTTAGGAATAAACAGTATGTCTGATTCTGATAATACAATCCTCTTTACCGAGGTACAGAACTATATAAAGGATACCAAGAGATTTAAACAGTGACTGATAGTTTAATGAGTACTGCTGTCAAGCATCATCAGTTGGGTAATGAGAAATTTCAATTTTTCTTCTTTCGCTCTTTCTTCTTTCTCTTTTTCCTGTTCACTCATCTTGCTGCTTTCCTTTGCCTTTCCTTTTTCTGTTATTCCACATAATTTAGACATATGCATTACTAATGCACTTAATACATTATATGTATCAAACCACTAACATTTACAAACAATTATACCATGGGGAGGACCTTTTCTAATGTTGCCAGAACTTGTGGTCCAACCCATTTACTTGTATATCTAATTGTGGTCATTTGTAAAAGGCATATATGTACAACTGTGAAAATATGAGTAATAAAATATGTTTAAACTAGGCTAAGAAGTCGGTGGTTAAAGACAAACTTACATTCATATCAATGAACGTTAATGGTATTAGGGGTAAGAAACTAGAGATCCAGACATACTTGGAGACAGAAAAGCCTGAGATTGTAGCAATTCAAGAGACAAAGATAGATGACTCAGTATCTAATAGTGAGATTATTCCAGAAGAACTGGGCTATGATGTGTTTAGGAATGATAGAGTTATGGGTGGGGGGGGACAATGTTACTGGTGAAAAACTACCTGAAACCGTCACCTGCCACTTTCCTAAATAACGGATCGGAATCTATTTGGGCTAAAGTAGGCATTAATGGAAAGGATCATTTTATAAGTTCATGGTATCGTGAACCGGATGCACCCACAGACCATATCTGCACCCTCAGGGAACAGCTTGATGCCATCAAGGCAACTGCGAAACGCGGGAAACAGCCTAACATTCATGTATTAGGTGATTTTAATTATAGGAAAATTGATTGGAATAACAGAATGAATAAGGTTACAGGACAGAATGTAGACAGTGATGATCAGCTATTACTGAATATATTGGACGATCATGGGGCCGAACAGTTGGTTAATTTCCCAACAAGGGGGGAAAATGTCTTAGATCTACTGATTACGACGACACCGGGACATTTTAGTGACATTTGCTCACCGGATAGATTTAGTGACCACGACGTTATTTCAGGAACTCTTAAGTGTTATATTCCTAATAAGAAGCAACCGCGCAGACGTTTTTACCTGTACTCGAAAGGTGACTACGACAGCATGCGTAGAGAAGCAAACGAATTTGGCGATTCTAGATATTTTAATGGTTACCAGAATAAAAGGTCTGTAAATGAAAACTGGACAATGATAAGACTTTGCATCAGTGACTTGATGAAGAAACATATACCGTCGAAACTGTCGAGGTCACAGAAATCACTGCCGTGGATTACTAAAAGTATTAGGGCATTAATTAGGAGAAGAAATAAGACACACTCTAAGTTTAAGGCTACTGGTAGTGATAGACTGAAGAATAGGTGGAAATCTCTAAGGACACAAATAAAGACTGAAGTGGCAGCAGCTCATGATAATTACGTAAATAATATGATCGGGGATGTAAAGAAAGATGTTAAACCCTTTTGGAAATACATTAACAGTCAGAAAAATGATAGTCAAAGTATACCAACGCTTAACACTAAAGAGGGCTCAAAAGCTGATACAGATACTGAAAAAGCTCGGGCTCTGAACAGCCAATTTTCTAGTGTGTTCACAGAAACAATATATAACTATGTGCCTCTTTTGTCACCAGCTACAAGCAAAATGTCTGATATTTCTGTTACACCATCTGGAGTAAAGAAACTTCTTAGTGGATTAAATCCAGGAAAAGCTGTGGGTCCAGATAGTTTGCATCCAAAAGTGCTAAAGGAACTGTCTCCTGATATTGCGGATATATTGTGCCATTTGTTCCAACAGTCATTGGACAATGGTTGTGTACCCGACGACTGGAAAACAGCCAATATTTGCCCGCTCTTCAAGAAAAATGATCGTTCCTTACCGAGCAACTATAGACCAGTTTCGCTCACGTGCATTTGTTGCAAAGTACTCGAACACATAGTATGCTCTAATCTTATGCGTCATTTCGAGCATGCTAACATTCTTTCGGACAGACAACATGCATTTAGGAAGTATCATAGCTGCGAAACTCAATTAGTAACTGTAATAGACGATTGGTCGAAACTGTTGGATGATAAGAAACAGACAGACATATTTATTCTTGATTTTGAGAAAGCTTTTGACACCGTCCCACATGATCTTCTTAAAGCCAAACTGCACGGGTATGGTGTGAGTAGGCAGACTATAAAATGGATAGATAGTTGTTTGTCAAACCGGACACAAAGGGTGATAGTCAACGGTAGTAAATCAGATGTGAAAAATGTACTATCTGGTGTTCCACAAGGAACAGTACTGGGACCTATACTTTTTCTAGTTCATATCAATGACATAGTGGACAATATATCCTCGGAAATCAGGCTTTTTGCCGACGACTGTGTTTGTTACCGTCCAATAGACACAATTGAAGACTGTAAGATATTGCAGGAAGATATAAATAATTTAGGAAAATGGGCACGCAAATGGGGAATGCGTTTTCAGCCAGTGAAATGTAATATGATGACACTCACTCGTAAAAGGGATAGATTGAACTTTGGTTATACATTAGAAGGGACGAAACTTGAGGTTCTGGACTCAATAAAGTATTTGGGTGTAAATATAACCAGTGATCTGAACTGGAGCAAGCATGTTACGGTTATCTGCAATAAGGCAAGTAGAACTCTTGGACTACTCCGGAGGAACCTATCATGTTGTCCTCAAGACGTCAAACTCCAAGCATATAAGGGCCTAGTCCGCCCTATTCTTGACTACGCAAGCACTGTATGGGACCCCAATCAACAGTATCTTCAAGACCAACTAGAGAGTGTTCAAAAAAGAGCTGCAAGATTCATAACGTCTGATTACAATTACAATCCGGGGTCAATTACTAGTATTATGGATACACTTAGACTTGAGCCTCTGAAAAACAGAAGGAGGCAAAACAGACTGATATTATTAGCTAAGGGACTGACAGGTCAGGCAAAGATACCGTTAAATGGACTCGAAGAACCAGTTCGTAGGACAAAAAATATGCACAGTAGGCATTTCAGACAGCTGTACTCAAGAACAGACACATGTAAGTTTAGCTTTATTCCTAATACTATTAAGAATTGGAACAGTCTGGATCCAACTATAATATCGAGCATAGTCAAAGCGAAGGATAATGCCGAGAAGTTCACTGACTTAATTAGGGGGTACAGTTTTTAAGTTTCCAGCATGCCCGATGCGCGGTGTCAGAATGTCGTCAGTGATGTGACACCTTCAGTATCAAGATCAAGATCAAGATCAAGATTCAGTTACAATAGCACGTGTTTCACAGGAAGTGTTGGCCATGACAGAATCTGTACAATCTTTTCTTTTTTACGCATAAGCAAACAGACCAGGGTCCATGCTTATAAAACGTTTAGTTGAGTCTGAGATCGTTCTCAAGGTTTTAATTGGTCAGATTTGAGCCTCTGGCTCAAATCTGACCAATCAAAAGCTTGAGAACTCAAATCTGACCAATCAAAAGCTTGAGAACGAAACTCAGACTCAACTCAAAGCTTTATAAGCATGGACCCAGACCCTGATCAGATGGCCCCTACAGTTATTCCTACAGGAGCCGTCTGATGTGGGCCTGTTTGCAAAGACGTACGCAGAATGGTGTATTTATGGAGTAAATGATTAAAGTATCAAAATAAACGACCATCTAATTCATATGTATTACTTTATTCAATACATCCATACATGTATTTGTAAAATCAACTGAATATGTGCTTAAACATAAATGTTGTCAGATTTCTTTTTTTCTCCTAAATAATTCATAATGTTACAGACTCTTGCAATAGTTGTAACTATTTAACCTCTACATGCTGCTAGCAATTTTGCAATAATCTGAACAGTTTGGAGCGAGATGAGACACCTTACTAACTCAGCAGAAGAAATTGAGTAAAAGCAGTAGAACATGTCCTAATTGGCCATTCACATATTGTGCATAGGAGTTCTAAAAAAGCAGGTGGTTGCTAAATGCAGGAAAAAAGGAATGCAGAAAGCTTTCTGCACAACTTTTGACCTGCATTAAGCTACCACCTGCCTTACAGACCAATAATTAGTACTCTTATAGATGGCTGCTTAAAACAGGTTCTACTGTGCATTCTTTTTAGAATTGACATGGATGGTATTCTACGCCCCGAGGGCTTGCTCGGCAATGAAAAGGTTAAACAGTTACTACAATGAGTATAAATTAGGTTTTGTCTTGTAACTTTATAAACTTTAACCCTTTACCTCAGAAACTTCTTTTAGCGCCTCTGTAAACAGAGTAAACCCAGATCAGAGGGTTTCTGTAGTACAGTAGCCATCTGATAAGGGTCAGTCTTGTTTGCTTATGGAATAATATAGATCCAAGACTACAGTTTCTGAAAAGACCCACAATTCCCTTGTTCATTGGCCATAATATAAATTCAGTTAATGAATATTCATGAAGTTATGAAATCTTGTATAAATATTCATGAGGTAAAGGGTTAATGGAATGTTTTGCAAAATATTTATTCTAAACATGATGTTATACACACCAAGTCTGGCAAAGATGGAGGGATTTGTTTTTATTTTTCTAACCTGGTCCATAACATATACACAAAACATAATTCTGATTTTTGGTCATGACACTGAAAATGACAAAAAAATAGAATCTCATGTCGATTCCATTGTTCTATTGCACAACACAATTCTTTATCATCTAACACACATTCATATCGTTACCATTTTAAATATAATGTCACAAGGAATTTCTCCTATATAACAGTTAACCCATTACCTCTTGAATATTTAGCAGGAAATAATGGCCGTATGAATATTAATTAGCTGAAATATGTAGCAGATGAATATTTAATTTTTACCATGTCAAAAAGTGTAGAATCATACCTATATTATTTCCTGAAAAAACAGAGCAGACCCTGATCAGAAGACCCCTACAGGGGCTGTCCGTCTGATCTAGGTCTACCGTTTGCATAGGTATAAAAAAAGGAATTTCTGTGAGGTAAAGGGTTAATTAAATCTTTCACTGTCATGAAGAGCTGTCTGCAAAACTGACTGCTTTTTGTATTTCCTATTTATTCCTTGTTTATTTAAAGAAACACAATCACAGCATCAAATAGTTTGGATTCTGATCAGACACCAAGTTACTCAGTGTCTGATCTGGATCAAAACTGTTTGCACCGGTAATCACAGATTCGCTTTAAAAGGCAGTGAAAGACAGGAAGTTATGAAGGCTTGCTCACAGACATCTGATCAGCTACTATATATCGAGTAACTACCTAAATAAACGAAATGTCACGATTCAATGTAGAGAATAATTACTCATTGACTATCCTGATCAGGTCAACTGAACGAAACATTCTTATGCATATGAAAAAGCATGAAAATTTTCATCATTTTTGTCTGGTTCCAAGCTTTTAATAGCATGAAGTTAGGGAACAGGTGAACATGTTTGAACATACTGTTGAGTTTTATCTGCTTTTCATGAAACTAACACAAATACTAATTCTCAGTTCACTGATTTCTTAACCCTTTACCTAAAGGAAATTCCTTTTGATGCCTTTGCAAACAGAGTAGACCCAGACTAGACGGCTCCTGTAGGAGACCTCTGATGAGGGTCTGCTCTCTTAGCTAAGTAAATCCGATTCTACTGTTTCTGCCACGGCCAAAACATCCATTATAAAAATTCAGCTAATACATATTCATTGTCATTATTTCTTTCATGAATATCCATCAGGTAAAGCGTTAACAGCCTTATCCATCTTCAGATAATCTTATGACATTCTATCCAGCTAAAAACCAACATAATACATGTATACAGAAAAAATAGTTTTAAAGCGACCACAAAGTATATACATGTAGGGGTCTTTAAAGGCATTAATCTTTTACCTGAAAGAGACACTTTTAACGCCTTTGCAACAAAGCAGACCCAGATCCTGAAAGTCACCTAAAAAGGGTCTACTCTTTTTGCCTATAGAATTTACAGAGCGCATTCTTCAGTTTCTTCATGGCCAAAAATGGTTCTTGATAATAAGACATTTATAAAGTTTCAGTAAATGTATAAATAATTGTTACATAAATATCATTTATCCGACTTTTTTTTTCCCATTTTAGTGGCCGCTTTAAAAAGATTTTGCTGTATTTAGCTTCACAACAAAGAGTCAACTACTGTGCTGTGTCTATATTTAGTTACGTAATGTGTCTATATTTAGTAACATAGAATGTCTATCTGACAAGTGGCGTTTGTTTCAGCTGCAGTAAAATGGAGCGCATGCGCGAAATATCTTTTGTGTTCTTGGAGTTTTTCGGGTTGAACTCGCAGAGTCGGCAAATTTTTTCCCACTCTTCTCCTGGCTGTGTTTGGTCTCGTTCCGCAACAAAGGCTGCTTCTGATTCCCTGAAAAAATATAACCGATGGTATGAAAACATATCATTCACATTTTTCAATTGGTAATTGACATAGTAATCACCTAGATTAGTATAGATGCTACAATCATTGCAAATATTAACCCTTTACTCCATGAATATTCTTGTAAGAAATCATGACATCATGAATATAATAATTCATTGATATAATAGCACATGGGTGAATGACGTTTTGGCCATGGCAGAAACTGTAGAATCATATCTATATTACCGGTATATCATTAGTAAACAGAGCAGACCCAGGTCAGATGGCTCCTATAGATGACATTTACCATCACTCTACATCCACATGAGACACTGTCTGAGTAAATTTCTGTCTTATCAGAATACAAATTGACACACTGATAATGATTTGACAAACAGTTTAAAAATAAAACAATTACAAATCATAGTTAGCCTTTTACTCCATAGATATGACTTTTGAAACATTTGCAAACAGAGTAGACTGACATCAGGTGGCCCCTGTAGGAGCTTTCTCATCACAGTATACTCTATTTGCTTAAGAAATAATAATATTGATATGATTCCACAGTGTACAATATGGTCAAATTATCACGCACCTTATAAACATAAAAACATGTTTCATTCAAAAAAAAAAAATCTTTTTTTTTTTTATTTGGTGGGGGGTGGGGGTTATTAATTGATAATGGACTGTCAAAAACATTGGATCCAAGTAAGAAGCCAAGTTACTCGCATCTAGGTCCAAACTGTTTGCAATACTTTTCCCGAATTTAAAACACCCAAAATGATTGATTATATTACACTCTGAATTATGAATTTCCAATCATCAAATGTTGCAATAGAAGTTGCTGCAAAATATAGTAAAGTCTTGTTATTACAACCACTCAAAAGAAGACTAATTCTCCATTTCTAAAACAGGTCGTACCTTAATGCAGGACAAAAGTGAGCTTTCTGCATTGGTTATTCATCAAATTCAGTTTTTGGAACAATTTTGAAAGAGTACCTTCCAACAATCACTCCTGTGCAACTTGAGCAAAACTGGTGTTAAAGAAATTGTTGACGCAGACTCATGATGCACAATGCTGGACACTGGTCAATCCTAAAAGCTCACTCATGGCATTTTGTGCCAGGTGAACTACAAAATTAGATTTTTGTAGCAGATGATTTGCAAATAGCAAAGACCCAGATCGGTGAGCTGAAAGAGCCTCTAGCTGAGCTACAGATAATGGTTTGTACTCAAATACTAAATCGTCATTTCTCCACTAAACCCTATGTTGTGACCACTCTTTGAATCATCCCGAAGAGAAGTTTCTAAAGAGAGGTCACAACATACGGTTTGGTGGAGAAATAAAGTTATACAATGTACTTGAAAATATTTTAATTTATGCATCTTATCTGGAGCTCTGCACAGAGCAGGGTCTGCAATGTTTGTCATTCAAAATTCTTTAGCAAGTTTAATAAACCTTTCATACTGAGTGGACTCTATAGTTAACCCTTTCCTCCATAAATACGCCTTTCTACGCCTCTGTAAAAATGACCTTTTCAGGGTTGCCACAAACCAGAGGAAACAAATTTCCCTGACAATTCCCTGACATTTCCCTGACATAATTTCGAATTTCCCTGACACATTTCATCACGAAATTTGGGTCTTTCTGTCATAATTTCTGTAATACGTAATGGATTTTTAAAATATATCACATTCATTCTCATGTTTTCAAATTTCCCTGACAATTCCCTGACATTTGCCTATATTTTCAAAATTCCCTGACAGTTCTCAAAATTCCCTGACAATTCCCTGACCTTGAAAAAAATAATTTTTCCCTGACTTTTCCCTGACGCGTGGCAACCCTGCCTTTTGAAACCATTGTGATAAACAGAGCATTTGCTCCTATTTATCACAACGGTTTCAAACTACAAAATTCTAAAATGTTCCTTTTCTCTAGTTAATGCTCCTTTTCAGTAGATTTATTCAAAGTGGTTGGATCTAAAAATAGCCTATGAGGGAATGGGTTAATCACTGATAATTCAGTGTTGAAAGGGTTAAAATGTGTAAAATTAAAGTGTTCCTATTCATTTGATGCCAGAAAATACAAAGTAAAAAGACCAGTGGGATATTGATAATTGTGCTAGCAAAGCTGATACTTTAAGGCTAATAGGCTTACAGAGCTTCAGATAAAGGTGCTTACCAAAATATTAATATCGTCATTTTTTCACCAAACACTATACGGTGTGACAATTCTAAAGAGTGGTCACAGTATAGGGTTTGGTGGAGAATAATTGAGTTATTCCTGAAAATGGTTAAATTTACACATCTCATCTGGATCTCTGGGTTAAGAACAACATTTACAGTAAAACCCCTCTAAACCAATCTGTAGTTATGAACCATTAAAACAGGTGACTGCTTAATGCAAGGTGAAAGACATGTACAAAGCTCCTTTTGAAGTTCTATGCATCAATGTCACCCTGCATAAACCCTTTCTCTCATGAATATTCATGTAAGAAATAATAAATGTAGTATTATTAGTGAGTGGAATTTTATAATGCCACTATGTATTTCCTTTAGCATGGAAAAACTGTAGAATCAGATCTACATTATTTGATGAAACAGAGCAGACCCTGATCAGACTGATCCTGTATCAGGTCTACTCTGTTTGCCAAAAGTGCCAAAAGCCATCTATATGAGGAAAAGTGTTATTTAAGCTGCCAAATGAATATATATTCATGAAAGAAATAAATATATTGTCAATATAAATAAGATTAAGTTTTATAATTGCACATGAACAATGGAAATTTTGACCATGCCCAAAATCATAAAATCGTAATCTATTGTACTTCATATACAAACAAGGCAGGCACTGATCAGATGGCTCCAGTTATAGCCGTCTGATCTGGATCTACTCTGTTTTCAAAGGCGTAAGGAGGTTTTACTTCATCTACAACAGCTGTATATACTAGCAACACTACCAAAACCCTTTCCTTCATATAAATGCTTTTTCAAGCATTTGCAAACAGAGTAGACCCAGATCAGAGGACCCCTATGGGAGCCATCTGATCAGGGTCTGCTGTTTGCTCATTGTATAATATAGACATGATTTTAAAATTTCTGTCTGAGTCAAAATGGCATGTGTTTACATGCCATACTGAAAAATAATCATGCATTGATATTTATTGTTATTATTTCTTACATGAATACTGAATAAGGATAGGGAAAACTTGTCTGGAATGATGTAATCAGTGTAACACAGTGGAATACAACATAGACAACAGTTGTATGCACTACCATAACTTGTCTGGAATAACCTAACAGTGTAATTAATACAAATATATAAATAACAGTGCAATACAACATATATACATGTATATATAACAGCTGTATGCACTAGTAGCACTACCATATATTGTCTGGAATAATGTAACAGTGAAATGTAGTATAATACACCAGGTGTACGCACTACCATCACTTGTCTTGAATAACCTAACAGTGTAATACAACAGCTAATACAACATATACAGCAGCTAATACAACATATAAAACAGCTAATACAACATATACAACAGCTAATACAACATATACAGCAGCTAATACAACATATACAACAGCTAATACAACATATGCAACAGCTGTATGCACAACCAGTACTATAACAACTTGTCTTGAATAATCTGTGTAAATACAACATACATGAAACATTACCAGCGATTTATTCAAATACACAAAATACTGCTTGACAATTAAAATATAATATTGAAGATATGTTCAACAGCAAGGAATGTCTCATTTATGAAAATCCGCCTTAAGAGTGTACAATACCTCTTAATCATGTTCAGAGAGAATCTGTGACTTAATTAGAAGAGCCTGTCTTAAGCAGCCATTCATTTATTGAACATATGAGTCTTAAAAAGCTGATGGTTGCTTAATCCAGAGCAAAAGCAATGCAGCAAGCTCCTATAGGAGCTTTCTGCATTACGTAGGCTAAAATGGCCAATTTTGACTGAATCAATGACCATATAACTCAGAGGTGTGTTAAACAATTTGACTTGTAATCAAACTTGGTCAAGAATTTGCAACTATAAACACCCTCTGCAAGTTTGGTGAAGATCAAATGAAAACTCTTTGAGTTATAGAGCGGACAAGGCTAAAACGGATAATTTTGACTGAATCAAGTGCCATAAGGCCCATAACTCAGAAGTGTCTCACTGTGTTTGACTGGTTATCGAACTTGATCAACATTTTGCACTTATTAATATTCTCTCAAAGTTTGGTGAAGATCAGACGAAAACCATTTGAGTTATAGAGCGGACAAGGCTAAAACGGCCAATTTTGACTGAATCAAGGGCAATAACTCATAGGAATGGTATAACTCTTTGCACAGTGTGGTAAGTAATTTTCCTTCTGCAACAATTATTGTCTGCTATCTCTTACTTCTTTGCAGAAATATGGTCAAAGTGTCAATGTACATGTATGGTTTCTAACATTGCATCTCATCCAGATCCAAACTATTTGCAAAGTTAATCACATTTCGCTGCTTATGTGCAAAGCTAATAGTAGACATTCATTAAACACTTAGCATGCTAAAACAATACTATAACCACAAGAAAATTTACTAAAGAAACATTATGCTTTTATAAAAATACATTATGGTTTTATAAATATACAATGTACATGTATTCATCTTTAACTTTTATTGCTAAATTCAAATCTGGCAGAAATCTTGCAGCTGACTACGGCAAAACGTCTCTTAAATGGAATTTTAATTAAAAAGAATAGGCAGGTGATAGCTTAATGCAGGGTAAAAATCCTCTAGGAGCTTTTTGCATGACTTTCACACTGCATTAAGCTGCCACCTGCCTTAACCCTTCTCTTGCTGAATTTTAAAATACATTTCCCCTTCTTTACCCATGCCCTGTTGTATAATTACATATATCTTCACTGTGTACATGTACAAGTATTTCGCTGTGCAATCACTGCTGTAGGGTGCACTGGTTGCACAATCGACTTGTAAATAGTGCAGACCCTGATGAGACAGCTCCTGTAGGAGCTGTCTCATCTGGGTCTTCACTATTTACAGGTATATTGACGTGAATAGCAAGCGAAGGATTAAAGACCAGAATTGATACCATTTTGTACATCCAGCTTTGAGGGTGTTTACTGTATACTGGAAATAAGCTAGTTTTGATGAGATAAGCATTAATGATTCAGTTATTTACACGTAGCTAATTATAAAGTTTAATATTTTACATGTGTGTGCATGCTTACACATTTCATAAATTTAATCAATCGAAGAAATTGTGCAACCTCAAACTCTAATGGCTGCCCTTAACCCTTCGCTTGCTATTCACGTCAATATACCTACAGGTAAATAGTGAAGACCCAGATGAGACAGCTCCTGCATGAGCTGTCTCATCAGGGTCTGCACTATTTACAAGTTGATTGTGCAACCAATGCACTCCACAGCAGTGATTGCACAGCGAAATACTTGTACACAGTGAAGATATATGTAATTATACAACAGGGCATGGGTAAAGAAGGAGAAATATATCTTAAAATTCAGCAGGCGAAGGGTTAATTCTTACGCTGTCAATACCGCATCTGTAATTACCTATGAAAACAGTTTGAATCCGGACGAGACACCCAGTAACTTGACGCATCAGGATCCAAAACTGTTTCTTTACGGTGAATCAAAACAAAAATGAAGAAAATTAAAAACTGAAGAAGGTAGCAGTCAACAAAAATTGCAGATGACAAAACTTGATTTCAATAGAGTTAGGACTGGTTTTTATTTAGAAGAGTTCATATTTCATGATCTGTAAAAGAAATGGGAGCACATTACGTCAGGAATTGAGCAAGAGCTTTGAAGGTATTTATTCTATTCACCAATTTATTATGAATGAAATAAAACAATCATTTATAACCAAGTATGCATTCTTTCACTTAACATCAATTCTCTCATGCAAGTAAGTTAACAAACAACAACGAGCTAACAATCTAACACACATTCACCACCACCGCCGGACGACCACAGATCAATATAAATATACTGCTGACCAGACTACATAATTGACAAACTTACGGTCCAGAGCTGTAGGCAGAGATAAAGATAGGTTATAGTGGAAAGAGTTGCAATAAGTGCATCCACAGCACAGCTTCAGATACGAGGACTCAAAGTGTTTTTAAACTTTTGCTCCATAGCTACTGATTTTATCACCTTTGCAAACAGATTAGACCTAAATCAGATTGCTCCTATACGAGACAGCTGATGAGGGTCTGCTCTGTTTGCTTACGGAATAATATAGATCTGATTCTACAGTTTCTACCATGACCAAAACGTCCTGCATTCATTATTTCTTAAATGCATATTCATGAAGTAAAGCGTTACAGATTTTCATGATTTTCATTCCTCCATCAAACCCTATATTGCTGGTACTCATCAGAAATACAGAAAAAATTCTCTAAACCCGACCTTCAATTTAGTATTAATATCAATCTTGGAGACAAGTGACAGCTTTATCCAGTGTGAAAGTCCTATAGGAGCTTTCTGCATAACTTTCACACTGCATTAGGCAGCCACCCACCTAAAAGTATCTTATTTCTTCTCTACTAGAATTCCGGTTTAGAGGGCTTTCACTGCATGTCATTGATGTGATCCTAATGAGAACTAACAAGACAGGGCTAGGCTGAGGTACAAGAAGTCCCTTATCTATAGCACTACAAACTACATGTATGCAGAGAAATATGCAAAACACCCCCAATAAGGCATTATAATATTGCAAAAAGTAGAGACCCAAACCAGCTGCAACACTGGTATGCAGCCCCTGATCACAGTTAACAGTAGAACTTGTCTTAAGTGGCCATTCATTTACTATATATAGCTATAACAGGAGAGTTGACAAGAATGTGTTTGTGAAACACTTATGCCCCGACCTTAGATCATGAAGGATAACCTTGACCTTTGACCCATGGACCTGGGAGTTGAACGTGACACATCGTCTTTGTGTGGTGAACCTTTGTGCCAGGTTATTTTAAAATCCATTCACAGATAAAAAAGTTATAGAAGGGGCATGAAATTTGGGACAGACAGACAGATGAATGGATGGAAGGACAGACGGACGGAAGGACAGACAATGCGATTATTATATGCCCGCCGTTTTGGGAAGGGGGGATAAAAAGCAGGTTGTTGCTATAGGAGCTTTCTACATTACTTTTGACCTGCATTAAGCTACCACCTACCTTACTGACCCATAATGAGATTTATTTTTGATGACCGCTTAAGACAGGTTCTACTGTATACAAGATCAGTTAGTAGTGGCACATGACAAATTAGACGTAGTATTGATTCTGACTAGAGAGAAACTGCACCTCTTGACAAGAGGGAGTATTACACATGATAAAGTCTACTAATTAGACCCATTGATGTGACGGCCCTAATCAGTTGGTCTGTAAGGCTGAATAATTCAATGAGGTATCATCTGGATAACACTGAAGAACACTTAACATAGTTGCAAATAGTGAAGACCCTGATCAAAGGGATCCTGCAGGAGCCCTTTGATCTGGGTCTGCACTATTTGCCTAAGCCTGTCTGTCTGAATACTTAGGGTAATTACTAATTAGGGAACTCATTAGAATCTTAACCCTTTCCCTCATATAAACGTGTTTCCACACATTTGCAAACAGAGTAGACCCAGATCAGACGGCTCCTAGAGGAGCCGTCTGATCAGGGTCTGCTCTGTTTGCTAAAAGAATTTTATAGATCTATTTCTTTACTTTCTAAAATGTCTACAATGTTCCACCTTCCATATTTCATTATAACTATTTTGTCCATGAATATTAAGTAGGTATTGAATTTGGAAATAAACACAGAACAGGGAAAGGGATAAGTAGTATAAAGTCACATCAGTGGGTTTGGTGAGAAAATGTAGAACAGATTCTTGCAAAATGATTGGCCTACTCTCTTATCTGGAGCCCTGAGTAATTGTGATATCAGGTTTTATTCTAATGCAGCAGTTGATTTGGGTCTATGCTGTTTGCAAAAATTTAATGTCAAACTGCCCCATTACCACTGATGCAGTTAAATGATAGCAAAATCAAGATGTTACCTATAATGTAGAGAAATTATTCACATCACACATATGATATAATTATATATGTGACAAAACAGAGCTTTAGATGTGTCCTGATACATGTATATAAAAATCCAGTAATAGTTGCATATTCAGATACTAAAACCCTTATGTGTCCACCATACCGTAAGTTGTGACATAGAAGAAACAATTCTAAAGAGTGGTCACAACATCTATGGTTTAATGAGAAAAGAGGACCTGATCTGGAAACTGTTTTAATCTACGCATCTTATCTTGGCTTCTGAAAATCTTTTTATTTTCTCAGGCAAATCCTATCTTGTTACTTATAATTTTCTTAGGCAAACCCTATCTTGCTACTTAACATACTATCTCAGCCTTCTCAGGCAAACTCTATCTTGTTACTTGTTTTAATTATCTCATAGAGGTGATTATAAATAAAGAACGGCATGAAGGTTTTACTTAGATTTCGTACATACTCCTTTTTTCTACAACTCTGATAAAAGCAGATGTTGAAAATATAATGGTAGAGCTAAGTACAGTGGAAATTCAATATCTTGAACAGGGATATCAGAAAACCTTCACCCCGCCTCTGCCAGGAATTCTGAAATTCTGACTTCAACTGACATTTCCAAAATAAAGAAAAGCGATAAAATTGGTTTAATTCTCTTAAATTGACACCATTACCAACCATAGTGTAGAGTCACATCCCAAAGAGAATTGAGTAATTATATGTTAACTGATCATGCATTTATACGTAAATTGATTACGGATTTGCAAAAAGTGAGACCCAGATCAGACGGCTCCTAGGAGCTGTCGGAACAGGGTCTGTTCTGTTTGCTAAAGGAATTTGTTTCTTTACTTTCCAAAATGACTACAATGTTCCATAAGTATTTTGTATGTGTGAATATTCAGTAGGTATTGAAATTTGGACAGAGAACCAGGAACCAGGGTTAAATGAGTTAATACTCGTAATGGGTGGAGTTATGGATAAATATTAATCATATTTATGACTAACACAATACCTATTACAAAGGTCCAGATAAGATGTGTAAATTTTAACATTTTCAAGAATAGCTCCTTTATTTCTCCACCAAACCCTATAATGTGACCACTCTTTAAAATTGTCTCAAAGATTTTATTAAATGACTGAAGATTAAATGACGATTTTAGTACTTGGGTATGCACTTTAATCTGTAGCTCTGTATCATACACTAAATGAAATACTAAATTAAGTAATACTTGTTCAAGCAAGACAAAACCCTTTTCCATATTGTTCCAAAATAAAAAGCCTCCTTGCCACATACTGTGAAGAAAAGTACCTTTGGGACATAGAAAGCAGCATAGATCCAGTAAAGCCTAAGCAGTAGCATCTGATCTGAGTCTTCATTGTGAGAGTCCCAGATAATATGCACATTTTGGAAATCTTTGATAAACATTTTCCTAATTCTTCAGCAAAACACTATCCTTATAGTATTCGTTAGAATCACTTCTCTGAGGCAATTCTAATACTAATAAGAGAGAGGTTAAATCAACACTACAGACAATTTGGATCTACGCTGTCTACCATACACCTGAGGCACTTTCTTTCACCATTAAACTAAGAAAAATATAAAAAAAAAAGATGGATACTATGCTATAATCAGTATAAAGAAACCTAGGGGACAATTTCACCCTTGAATGAGGGACACTTTAATGAATCACCTGCAAACAGTGCAGACTCAGATCAGAGGGTTCATTCTAATCAGGAACCACACTGTTTGCCATTCCAAACCCATTTCATCTAATTAATGAAGTCACATGTAACAGACTCAACCAATGATGGACTGTTCCAATTTGAAACTTTAGCATGTAAAGCAGTACAAAGCAAAGCAGAGAAAATGAGGGTAAAGTGAAATGTGAAAGTGTTACCAGTGGCTGAGGCTTAGCAAAGAGACAATATATTCAGTTTGATTTTAGAGGAATAGATACAAGGCATAAATCTAAACATTTTATAAGAAAAACTCCTTTATTTCTCCACCCAAGCCCCATATTGTGATAACTCTTTAGAATCGTCTCAAAGAGACTATTCTAAAGAGTGGTCACAACATGGGAGTTAGGTGGGAAAATGATGTTTAGTATATGATTACGTACCTTTATCTATAGCTCTGTGATTGCACACAAACTTTCAAGCATATTAGGACACAGCTATTATTATATACCCTAATTACCCTAAGTATTCCAACTAACACACTAAGGCCAATAGTGTAGACCCTGATCATTACAGCTTCAACACGGTCTACACTATTGGCTACTATGTTAATCTTATCAAAAGTTGCAAAATTGTGCCAAATTAACTTCAATTCTACTTTACAAGCCCAAGGAGAAATGAGATTGTGTGTCTGAATACTTTGTGTAGTTAGGGTACGTTCAAACCAACACTATTTTTTCAAGGCTTAATGCATAAATATTGTAACAAACATTCTGAAACTTCTCAAGCATTCACAAAGTTGTCATTTTCTTAAATTGTAAGTCAATTTTCTTTCAAAGTTAAAACAAAAATTCCATTTATAGCGTGTAACAATTTTAATTATGATGAGGCAAAGAGTACTATGCAGCAACTCATCCTGATCAAAACTATTTGCAAATGTCTTGAACATATTTACCCAAGTTTTGCAATAAACCTTCAGTAAACACTTAACCCTTTCCTCCATAAATACCGGTACGCCTTTCTAGGCCTCTGTAAAAGTGACTTTTTTAAACCATTTTATTAATTAGAGCATTTGCTTCTTAGGAGCAAATGCTCTATTTATCACAATGGTTTCAAAACTATACAATTCTAAAGTTTTCCTTTTCTCTAGTTAATGCTCCTTTTGGGTACATTTATTCAAAGAGGTTGGATCTAAAAATAGCGTATGAAGTAATGGGTTAAACACTATCAGAGTAAAACCCTTCTAAACCAGAATGTCAAATTATAAATGTTTGGTCTTTATAACAGGTGGCATTTAAATAACAGGTGAAAGCTCTGTTCACCTTGCAATAACCTTTTACTCCATAATGTCTCTGCAAACAGAGTAGACCCAGATCAAACAGCTCCTGTAACTGATCAGAGAAAGTTTGCTCTGTTTGCTTATGGAATAATGTAGACCTTATTCTAGTGTCTTGCCAGGGTAAAAAATTCCCCTGTTCATATGCCACAAAAACAGTATAGATTCATTACAGTAAAACCCTTCCAAACCAGACATTAAATTTGGTGTAAATATCAGTCTTGGATGCAGGTGGCAGCTTAATGCAGGGTGAAAGTCATGCAGAAGCTCCTCTAGGAGCTTTCTGCATGACTTTCACCCTGCATTAAGCCTAGAGGAGCTTTCTGCATGACTTTCACCCTGCATTAATCAGCAACCTGCCTATAATACCAACATTCTTCTCTATTAGAATTCTTGTTTAGAGGTGTTCTGCTGTATTTCTGACATGAATACTTATGGCATAAAGAGTTAACAGCGACCGACCTAAAACTATCTAAATCTTCATTACTCAACATCTGATTTATAAGGACTTTAATGCACCATGTGTCTAACACCTAATGGTGTGACATTCAAGGTTAAAGCAAAGTTTAGAAGCAATGAAAACTATTTATGGTAGAGGAGTGAATGTTAGTAGGAAATTAATGGATGAGTAAATATACAATGTAACTCCCCTAAACCAGAATTTCTATTGAAAATTATGGTCTTTTTAGGCAGGCGGCTGCTTAATGCAGGGTGAAAGTCATATAGAAAGCTGTTTTGATAGCTTTCTGCATGACTTTCATCCTGCATTAAGCTTCCATCTGTTTTAAAGCCGACAATCATACTAATTGCAGTAGATTGGCAAGGCTTTAACATGACCTGTATATTAATATTTAGAAAATGTACAATGTCTGGTTTAGAGCAGTTTTACTGGATCCACCAGGGGATATAGATTAGGTGCTAAAAGAACACACTCCTGGAGCAACCCTGTGATCAGGGTCAACACTGTTTGCCACTTCAATTCTATCATGA
Source organism: Azorinus chamasolen (assembly GCA_963576725.1). Taxonomy (NCBI): domain Eukaryota; kingdom Metazoa; phylum Mollusca; class Bivalvia; order Cardiida; family Solecurtidae; genus Azorinus; species Azorinus chamasolen. The sequence continues at coordinate 41,198,736 of OY755252.1, read as the reverse complement.
ACCCTTTATGTGATGAACATTCAGGTAAGAAACAATGTCATCATGAATATTCATTAGATTAATTTTTATAACGACATCTGAGCAAAGGAATTTTTGGCCATGACAGAAACTGGAATCTGATTTATATACTTCTATAAGCAAACCATGCAGACCCTGATCAGCTGTCAGATCTGGGTCTACTTAGTCTTTATTTGCAAAGGCCTGAAAAGGTGTTTCTATCAAGTAATGGGTTAACGGATAAGCTGTATAAGAGCATTCTATTTTAACCCTTTCCATCATGAATATAATTTAGATTAGTCTGTTATAATAGCATAACTGACACAGGATTTTTTTACCATAGCAGAAACTGTAAAATCACATCTATATAATATCATAAGCAAACAGAGCAGACCCTGATCAAACGGCTCCTATATGAGTTGTCTGACCTGGGTCTACTCTATTTGCAAAGGCGTAGAAAGGCGTATTTATGGAAGAAAGAGTTAAAATTCAGCCTTCAGAGAGTTACCCTCGACACTGACACCTGCTGACTGGTTCACGGGAATTCTCTTACCGATTGTTCTCCTTAGTTTTGCTAAGCTGCTCATCATGGTGCTTGTACCAGTCATCCAGCTCCTTCTTGGCTATCTCCCTCCATTCCTCCACTCGCTTCGTCTCCTCCTCATCTGAAGCACCGACAATACAAGTCCAATATACAATATAAGTCCATAAGCTTAATGCAGGTCAAACGTAATGCAAATAGCTCCTATAGGAGCTCTGTGCATTACTTTTGCCCTGCATCAAGAAACCACCTGCTTTTTGAGACTCCTATGTCCAATAATTAAATTGCTGCTTAACTCTTACAATGCAGGGCACGAGTTACTAATGCCCTTTGCAAACAGTGTAGACCCAGATAAGAGGGCTCCTGGAGGATCCCTCTCATCTAGGTCTACACTGTCATGTTACACTTTTCTTTAGAAAAATCCCTAATTATTCACCATAAGCTTGGCTTGTAGAAATTTTGGAATAGTCCATTTGAAAAATCAGCGTTGTAAGGGTTAAGAAATGTTCTACTGTCCTCAAGGACCACATTCAAACTACATACATGTCTGTAAACTGTGAAGACTCAGTCACATTAAACATGGCTGGATCAAGATCTTTAATGTGTTGTATTACAATCAAGCTCAAATTTCTGTAAAGGTGTTTTTATGATGATTAACAAGAGCACCATACACAGACTCCAATGTATGTCTGTAACACTCAGTACTCACAAAATCAATGTTTTAACCCATTCCCTCATAGGCTGTTTTAATACCCAACCTCTTTGAACGCTCGTCTGATTTGGTGCTTGTCCACTGATACACTTCTCCTCAAAGAGATCTACGAAACCTATGAAGTTGCATGTTGATACCTCTTATACTTTTGGCCAGGTGCACAGTAAATGTGCCAATTAAGTTAGCATCTGGGTCAAAAAATAAAGTTTCTTGTATTTGTTCATTATATCGGTTTTTATATGACTTAATGTATATAAAGCGATGTCCAGTTGTTAAAAAGATAACTTTTTGCCCATAGGTTTATATTTTCACATGTGTCTGTCACTAGGTATACAAGGGGACGGACATTACAATTTAATGCATTACAGGGTTATATCTGAAATTCACTGACCAACTGGTGTGTTTAACAGCTTTTATTTTTCACTGACATACATACACATCTGTCTACTTTCGAACAAAAATAACTTCATGTGAAATAGTAGTGAAAAATATGTCTTTTGTGAAGGATCTAATTAACACTCAAAGTGCAAACTGAATTAAATTATTTTCATTCTGTGTATTTATAATATGTTTCCTAAAATTAAGTTGTCAGGGACCTTAAAACAGGTATGATAACATGAACTCATGTAGATGAAATGAAAATATCTTAAATTTTAAACATAAATACAGATTAATGTATTCTATCAACCTTTTTGCATGGGGGGACGGACATTACACTTTTCAAGACCGGACATTACAATTCTCCTGGCATAATGTAAAAAATGATTTTGAAGGTACATAAGTATTGTGTATACCCATTATTGCTTAGATGTACATTGATATATGATTAGGTTTTAATTTTTATTCAATTTTATTCATTTCAGAGTCAATAATTACATTAATTATTACAGGTAAAAGGTTGATCAATTTGTTCCGAATAGCCCAGTGGTACATGCAATAATTATAATTTAACAAAGATAGGATGAATAAACTTGAATGAAGACATTTTGAAACTCTTTGAAAAATAATGGTTGTAACTATTTATTTTTTTTCATTTCAAACAGTTTGGATCCAGATCAGATTAAAAAAAAATATGGTTGATTAAAAGTCATGCCGTTTGTCATGGATACTTTGTGATTCGTTGTACAATCAAATTATACTTTCCAATTTAAACTTACTTCAGATATCAAATCTGAAAAGTTAAAATTAAACTATTTAATCCTTACAATGTAGGAAGCCAGTTTATAAGACATTGTGTAGACCCTGATCAGAGGGCCCCTCACCAGGGTCTGCACTGTTTTATTTTGCAGACATAATTTTGGTGCAATCACCTATCTAGACTAAAATGCAGGTATTTCAGTCAGACAATAGACATTGAACTTTACAATTTCAGTGACTTTATTAAGGTAAGGACCCAAATCAGGCATTTAATATTAATAACGGAACAGATGGTTAAAATACAATCTTTCTTACTGGTGCCAATATGAACAGTTTCTGATCACTATCCGAGCTGTATCAAATTTATATTTAAATTATCTTTGTGGATATTGAAAGTCTAAATTTAATTGCAGAGGAAAGAAATTCGATTAAAGCTGAAGCTTTTTTCTTGAACTTGTCACTAATGTGATATATCTGATGTCAGTACCCCTATTTCCTCCCCGGTTGAGCGCATTTCCTGCCTGCCTTAGGCCCCTTACCCCTCTTTGATATGCTGTAGTAGGTGTTGAATAAACAAGTCCTTACTAATTAAATTTGGAGGTCATAAAACAAAAACAAAACAGCAGGGTGTCAAGTTCTCAACTACTTTGAGATTAATGGTAACTTATCTATGATAGTGCTGGACTGTTACACAGACACTACTGTAATGGGCCCACTGTAATGTCCGTCCCCCGACTTGTAATGTCCGTCCCCCAATATAAAATATTGTGTAATTTTTTTATTTGATGATTTGTTTTTTAAATAAAGACTTTTTAACATTAAAGTAGTAGTATGAATGTGGTTATTGTACACAGCCATGTATTTATTTTAGGTTTAGAGTTAAAATGAAAATTTATTAGTATTTCACATGGCAATATCTTTAAAAGCATGTAATTTGGGGAAAAAACCACTTTCTCTATGTGTATAATATATTTTTACAAACAGTAGACTTATCTATACTAAAATAATTTTCAAATTTAGCTATATTATGTAATTAATATGGCTAATAAATCTTCTAATGAAACATATTGGAGAGGGGACGGACATTACAGGGGACGGACATTACAGATAACTTTTATACTTTGCTGGAAAAACATCATTTAATATGCAGTCATAAGGAAAATTGATGGTGAATTGATGAAAGGCATCTACTAGGCTTATGTTAAAATGGTTGACACTACATAGATATGGTTTTCTGAAAAAGTAAGAGAGGGGGACGGACATTACATGATTTTTGACACAAACCTAAATGAGATACTAAATCTGACAAAAAATAAAAAACGTACACTTTATGGGAAAAAAATTGGTATACTTGGATGATGTTATCAGTTTTATGATCAGTAATACATTGATTTCTTTAATTATACTATTTTTGTTGAAATTATGTCAATAATAGGATGATAGGGTTTGTACGATTTAGCAACCATTACATCGACACGCTTTTTGCTATTTTGCATGTAACTTCATATTCATGAAAGCAAGATACTTACATTATATATCAAATTAAACAGAAACAAATTCTTCTGTTGATAATATTGTACTTCATAACCTATTACTATTCAGATTCTAATAATAATGACTTGAAAATAGGCAAAAAAAGTGATGCTAATTCATTACAGCCAAATTAGGCACTTTTTTGCGTTTAAAAGTTGCATAACTTCATAACGGATAAAGATATTTGCTTGAAATTTTCAGCACACCTGCAGAATTGCTTATAGATAGAAATAGTAAACTTGCTTTTCTCTTGTAAATTGAATCTTTGGAGAAAAGAACATGTACACTGTTTTTTATTGAATTGGCACATTTACTGTGCACCTGGCCTTTTTGATTAATCAGCTACATTTAAGTTTTTGCATGCAGCCAATGACGCCAAAGCCTACAACCTAAAACAGACGAGCTAATAAATCTACAGAAAATGAGGAGCATTTACTAGAAAAAAAAATATTTAGAATTGCATAGTTTTTAAACCATTGTGACAAACAGAGCATTTGTTCCTAAGGAGCAAAAGCTCTATTTATCACAATGATTTCAAAACTAGACAATTCTAAAAAATTCCTTTCTCTAATAAGTGTTAATTTTTCAGTAGATTTATTAAAAGAGATTGGATCTAAAATTAGCCTATGAGGTAATCAGTTAAACAAGCAGTTCCAGACAAACCATTCATAATGTTCTATCACCTTTTTTCTCTATTCTTCTTGCATTCTCTTCACGCCAAATCTTGATCTTTTCAGGCTCCGCTCTAAGCTTGTCCACATGAGATATGGCAGAGTAGCTGTCAGTGGGCTGTAACAAACACACACAAAGTTATATCATTTCTATGTATACAGAGTTTCTGATAAGAGTGGAAATGATTTTATTAAAATATCTTATTTTTAACACATTCCCTCCTAGTAACACATTTTACCGCCTCTGTAAAAGTCACAATTTGAAACCATTGTGACAAATAGAGCATTTGCTCCATAGGAGCAAATGCTCTATTTATCACAATGGTTTCAAAACTACACAATTCTAAAATTTTCCTTTTCTCTAGTAAATGCTCCTTTTCGGTAGATTTATTCAAAGAGGTTGTGTCTAAAAATAGCCTAGGAGGGAATGAGTTAACTGAACTGTATCTTACTAGGGTGATTGTAATGATACCAACAAGAAAGGGTACGCTGTGAAATACATTAGCTGTTTACATGTAAGAAATTAACCCTTTACTCCATATATACACATTTCTAAGCCTTTGCAAACAGAGTACACCCATTTCAGACAGCTCCTATATGAACCATCTGATCAGGGTCTGCTCTGTTTGCTGATGACATAGTATAACATGCAAGACAATTTTGAAGTCAATGTCCACCTTTTGCAATAGAATGTATCAGGCTTAAAGTAAAATGAACGACTTGACCCTTTCTCTGTTTAATATTCATGTAAGAAATAATGACACCATGAATATTTATTAGCTAAATTTTATATTGGCATATGAACACAGGATAGTTTGGAATTAGTGGAAACTGTGAAGTCAGAGTTACATGTATTATAATTCCATAAGCAAACAGAGCAGACCCTGATCAGACTGCTCCTAGAGCCATCTAATCTGGGTTTACTCTGTTTGCAAAAAGCAGTAAAAACATTTGTATTAGAGAATGGGTTATGTTAATTCATGTTAATAAAAATCAATTTGGCATTTTAGCATCTACTGAAGAGTGGTAATACAGGTGTTGCTTTTCTTCAAACCAAAGAACTCTTCAAATGTTTCACATATTTAATTGCATACTTCTAAATTCTAGCTAATCCACCACCAATTCACTCCAGGTTATATAGATAATAGAGGTATCAAGCTGACAGCGTAGCAATGTTGATTTCTGACAAAGATTCGTTTTTACTAAAATTCCAAGATAATGTCAAACTTAAGGGACTAAACAAGAGATGTTTGTAAAACATGTATACCCCCCGACCCCCTGACCTTTGATCTAGTGACCTCAACTATAGAGGTCATCTAGCGGTCATGACTAATCACCACAGCAACTTTGAATATCCTAAGCCAAACCACTGATCATTTATTGATCTGAAAACATTTCACATATTAAGGTCATGGTGACCTTGACCTTTGACCTAGTGACCTCAACAACTTTAAGGGTCATCAAGTGGTCACAACCAACTACCACAGCAAGTTTGAAGATCCCGAACCAAACCATTGAGCGGTTATTAATTGGAAACCATTTCATCAGTTAAGGTCATGATGACCTTGATCTTTAACCTAGTGACCTCAAAATCAATAGGGGTCATCTAGTTGTCATGACCAACCACCTCAGCAAGTTTGAAGATCCTAAGCCAAACCCTTGAGCAGTTAATAATCGCAAACCATTTCACCAGTTAAGGTCATGGTGACCTTGACCTTTGACCTAGTGACCTCAACAACTTTAGGGGTCATCAAGGGGTCACAACCAACCACCACAGCAAGTTTGAAGATCCTAAGCCAAACCCTTGAGCAGTTATTGATTGCAAACCATTTCACCAGTTAAGGTCATGGTGACCTTGACCTTTGACCTAGTGCCCTAAAAACCAATAGGGCTCATCTAGTTGTCATGACCAACCACCTAAGCAAATTTGAAGATCCTAAGCCAAACCCTTGAGCAGTTATTGATCAGAAACCATTTTACAAGTTAAGGTCATGGTGACCTTGACCTTTGACCTAGTGACCTCAAATACAATAGGGGATATCCAGTGGTCATGACCAACTACAGCAGCAAGTTTGAAGATTCTAAGCCAAACCCTTGAGCAGTTATTGATCGGAAACCATTTGACCATTTAAGAGCATGGTGACCTTGACCTTTGACCTAGTGACCTAAAAAGCAATAGGGGTCATCTAGTGGTCATTACCAACCACCACAGCAAATTTGAAGATCCTAGGCCAAACCCTTGATCAGTTATCGATCGCAAACCATTTCACCCTTTAAGGTCATGGTGACCTTGACCTTTGACCTAGTGACCTAAAAAACTATAGGACTAATCTAGTTGTCATGACCAACCACCTAAGCAAATTTGAAGATCCTAAGCCAAACCCTTGAGCAGTTATTGATCAGAAACCATTTTACAAGTTAAGGTCATGGTGACCTTGACCTTTGACCTAGTGACCTCAAATACAATAGGGGATATCCAGTGGTCATGACCAACTACAGCAGCAAGTTTGAAGATTCTAAGCCAAACCCTTGAGCAGTTATTGATCGGAAACCATTTGACCATTTAAGAGCATGGTGACCTTGACCTTTGACCTAGTGACCTAAAAAGCAATAGGGGTCATCTAGTGGTCATTACCAACCACCACAGCAAATTTGAAGATCCTAGGCCAAACCCTTGAGCAGTTATCGATCGCAAACCATTTCACCCTTTAAGGTCATGGTGACCTTGACCTTTGACCTAGTGACCTAAAAAACTATAGGACTAATCTAGTTGTCATGACCAACCACCTAAGCAAATTTGAAGATCCTAAGCCAAACCCTTGAGCAGTTATTGATCAGAAACCATTTTACCAGTTAAGGTCATGGTGTCCTTGACCTTTGACCTAGTGACCTCAAAATCAATAGGGGTCATCCAGTGGTCATGACCAACTACCACAGCAAGTTTGAAGATTCTAAGCTGAACCCTTGAGCAGTTATTGATCGGAAACCATTTAACCATTTAAGGTCATGGTGACCTTGACCTTTGACCTAGTGACCTCAAAATCAATAGGGGTCATGTAGTGGTCATGACCAACCACCACAGCAAGTTTGAAGATCCCATGCCAAACCCTTGAGCAGTTATTGATCGGAAACTATTTCACCATTTTAGGTCATGGTGACCTTGACCTTTGACCTAGTGACCTAAAAAACAATAGGGGTCATCTACTTGTCATGACCAACCACCACAGCAAGTTTGAAGATTCTAGGCCAAGTCGTTTATTAGTTATCGTTCGGAAACCATCGACCGACCGACCGACCGACCGACCGACCGACAGACCGACCGACCGACCGACATGTGCAAAGCAATATACCCCCATTTTTTCAAAAGGGGGGTATAATAACAGCATATGATAAGATGTGCCTCCAAACCCCCACCCACCCAGACTAGTTACAGGTGCTTCAACCTATGACATCCATCTCAAAATAGTTAATAAGCTATGAGAAGTTTTACAAATTTGACATTTGACCTTGAAGTTTGACCTTTACCCTGACTTAGTTCCACTCAAGAGTTAGATTCATGAGATGAGTATGAATTTCAAGGTTTAACCCTTCGCTTGCTATTCACGTCAATATACCTACCTGTAAATAGTGAAGACCCAGATGAGACAGCTCCTGCAGGAGCTGTCTCATCAGGGTATGCACTATTTACAAGTTCACAATGAAGAAAATATTCCAAAATAGGGAATTAATATAATACATAAATACTTGAAATGCTCTGATCTAATATTTCGACCACTAAGGGCCTTTTTCAAAGATTATCATGTCAAAATACACGTCACATTTTTGTTACATGCATTCAGCCATAAAATCAAAGAGAACTAGAGGTTTGTTTTTGTCACAAAAACAGATGTCTCCCCCTCCCATCCTCTTTCCAATACACAAGTGTAATGTCTGTAACTCCAAACTTATCAGGGTATAATTTTTAAGACATCAGGGGCAATAACTCCAACATTGTCAGGGGGAGACAATTCAAAAGCCCCAGGTACACAAAAACACATGCTTGTCAACACTCTTGTGAAGTTCGGTGACTCTAGTACTAGTGGTTTCATAGATACATGTGACACAAAGTAAAGTTTCTCTTATTCTAAGTCATAAGGGGCAGTAACTCCAAAGTTATCAGGGGGAGACAATTCAAAAACCCAGATGCACAATAACTCATGCTGGTGAACATTTCTGTGTAGTTTGGTGACTCTAGCCCTACTGGTTTCAGAGATACGCGCAGCACAAAGTTTCTCTAATTTTAAGTTATCATATCAGGGGCAGTAACTCAAAAATTATCAGGGGGAGACAATTCAAAAAACCAAGGTGCACAACAACTCATGCTGGTCAACATTCCTGTGAAGTTTGGTGACTCTAGCTCTAGTGGTTATAAAGATATGCATGACACAAAGTTTCTCTCAATTTTAAGTAATCATATCAGGGGCAATAACTCCAAAATTATCCAGGGGAGACAATTCAAAAATCCCAGGTGCACAACAACTCATGCTGGTCAACATTCCTGTGAAGTTTGGTGACTCTAGCCCTAGTGGTTTCAGAGATATGCACGACACTAGGTAAAGTTTGTCTAATTTTAAGTCATTAGGGGCAGTAACTCCAAAGTTAACAGGGGGAGACAATTCAAAACCCCAAGAGCAAAACAACTCATGTTAGTGAACAATCCTGTGAAGTTTGGTGACTCTAGCCCTACTGGTTTCAGAGATACGCGCGACACAAAGTTTGTATAAATTTAAGTATTCATATCAGGGGCAATAACCCAAGAATTATCAGGGGGAGACAATTCAAAAACCATAGGTGCACAACAACTCATGCTGGTGAACATTCCTGTGAAGTTTGGTGACTCTAGTACTAGCGGTTTCAGAGATACGCGCGACACAAAGTTTTTCTAATTTTAAGTTATCAGGGGCAATAACTCCAAAGTTATCAGGGGGAGACAATTCAAAAACCCCAGGTGCACAACAACTCATGCTGGTGAACATTCCTGTGAAGTTTGGTGACTCTAGCCCAACTGGTTTCAGAGATACGCGCGACACAAGTTTGTGACGGACAGACAGACAGACAGACGGACGGACGGACAGACAGACAACTCTGGCAAAAACAATATATCTCCCCATAAATGGGGGAGACATAATAATGTTGATTTAGTAAAACCGAATCTTTGATTTTACGACTGAATGCATGTAACAAAAATGTGACGTGTATTTTGACATGATAATCTTTGAAAAATGCCCTTTGTGGTCGAAATATTAGATCAGAGCATTTCAAGTATTTATGTACATGTATTTACAAGTTGACTGCAACCAGTGCACTCCACAGCAGTGATTGTACAGCGAAATACTTGTACACAGTGAAGATATATGTAATTATACAACAGGGCATGGGTTAAGAAGGAGAAATGTATTTTAAAATTAAGCAAGAAGTTTTAAGTCACAACGTGTAAAGGTTCAAAAGTTATGGCTATGGTTAAAGTTTCAGAAAGTAAAAAACAAAATTATCCCTAGATCAAGACCTTGAGGGCTTAATCCTATACTCCATAAATATTCATACAAGTAAGAAATATGACATCATAAATATTAATTAGATTAATTTGCTGTATAATAATATAGCACATGGGCACAGGCAGAAACTGTAGAATCGTATCTCTAGTTATATCATAAGCAAACAGAGCAGACCCTGATCAGACGGCTCTTATAGGAGCCATCTGATCTGGGTCTACTCTGTTTGCAAAGGTATATTTATAGAGCATAGGGTAAAAATGGTTAATCAAGTTGAATCTTTAGCAAAGAACAAGATAGGAAAAGCAAGAACAATGAAATAAAACACTTGTCTGTTTCTGGTTTGTAATAAGCATCTACTATTTAAAGAAACAAAAGTCTGTCGTTTTGCATACCAGCAGAAATGTTTATGGCAGTAGTGCAGGGCAAGACAGACTCTGAATGTTCATTATCACAGCTTCTCAAAATCAGTCAAAGAGATCTTGCCATAAAACTATATACATTGTATACCTTATATATACCTGTACTAAAACCTGTATTTCTTGTATAAATGTTCACACAACGAGTGCGATAGAGTCACACTATAAGATAGGACTATTGCTAAGCAGTATATGCAAGAGGTTGGTGACTGAAGCAGTTTCTTGAGTATATTTCTTATTATCAGCAGTCTTATGGTAAAAGGTGTCATTGAAACAAAGGATCAGATCCCAGATCCATATATACAGGGACACACCCTAATTACTCTATGAAATCAAACGGACAAGCTTAAGCAAATAGTGTAGATCCAGATCAATCTGCTCCTGAAACAGCATTATGATCAGGGTTTTTCACTATTTGCTACCAAGTCAGTCCAATCTAAGGTTATCAAATGATGCCTAACCAACTTATTCAGCCTTACAAACTGATGGTAGATTACAGAGCTACAGATAAAGATGCGTACCCAAATACTAAAATCCTCATTTCTCCACCAAACCCTATACTGCGACCATTCTTTAGAATCGTCTCTTCGAGACGATTCTAAGGAGTGGTCACAGTATAGGGTTTGGTGGAAAAATAAAGGAGCTATTCTTGAAAATGTTTAAATTTACGCATCTTATCTGGAGCTCTGGTAGATTAGAAGTCTGAATACTTAGAGTAATTAGCCTATACAAGGTAAACATCAAATACTAAATTGTCATTTCTCAACCAAACCATATATTGTGACAACAATGAAGTCAAAACATAGGGTTTGGAGGAGAAGTAAATGGAGCTATTTTGAAAAAAAAATGTCTAATTTACGTCCCTCTTATCTAGGCTCGGTTTCGGAGATCCTGTACATGAGAACAGACACAAATCCTGCTGCTACATAGACAGACACAGCCATAGACAAAGGCCAGAAACTGATCTGGAACATTGTAGACATTTTAGAAAGCATTGAAACAGATCTATCAAATTATATAAGTAAACAGAGCAGACCCTGATCAGACGGCTCCTCTAGGAGCCTTCTGATCTGGGTCTACTCTGTTTGCAAATGCGTGAAAACACGTTTAAATGAGGGAAAGGGTTAATGAACGATAATGATACTTATTTAAGTTTTGAATTATCAAAATTTAACTGTATCAGAGATGTTGAAGTAGTCCAAGCATGTGGTGATTAAGAATTCCGTTTTACTTGTATTGTCGATAAATTCAGAGAAACGGAACAAATCGTCACATGCTTGACAACTTGTCAGTTTATATTGTTCCGTGTGAACGATATGGCATTGCAGCTGATCTGTGTCTACTCTGTTGCATAGCCCCTGACGCCTTTTCTTCTAGCCTATTTTACTTAAGATCGTATGACCAAAATTATCAAAATTGCCCTAATAATCGCTACTACTTGCACAATCGAAATTACCATACATTTTTGAACACCAATGCTATCTTTGTATGACAGATACTATTATAAATTCTAACATATAACATCACTACTTCCAGTTGCAATGGTTGCATGTTACTAATGATAATTTCAGTCAAAAGATCTTTAGTGAAAACAACTCCTGTTGCAAATCAGTATGCAAATCCACGCCAAAAGCAAGTGATAGGACAGGAGCTCTCAAAGCCCATGGCTAGTAGCAGTAGGACACCTTTAATCCTTTCCTCCATGAATATCAATTTAAAAATTTATCAGAATTAACTTATTCCATTGGCAAACAGAGTAGACATTGATCAGACAGCCCCTACAGGAGGTTTCTAATCTGGGTCTACTCCGTTTCCTAAGGTACCAACATTCAACCGTATGAGGGAAAGCATTAAAGTGGCAACTCAATAAATAAACACAGATGGCTTCAAAATCAGGTGGCTGCTGAAAGCATAATGAAAATATAATGTACAATGCTTTCAGTAAAATTTGTAATAAACACCAAGGGGTGTTACATTTTGTAAATATTTTGGTATGAAAATTAGGTAAAGTTAGAGGGGTGTTTATAAGGCTTTTACAGTTTGTGAAACTTTCTACATGTATATTACAGTAAAACCTCAATTATTCGAATTTTCTTTATAGAAGAATTTAGATCCTTTTAGGCAGGTGGCTGCTTAACGCATGGTGAAAGTCATGCAGAAAGCTCCTCTAGGAGCTTTCTGCATGACTTTCGCTTTCTGCATGACTTTCACCATGCATTAAGCTGCCACCTGTCTTAAAGATCGATAATAATACGAATTTTAGTGTTCGAATAATCGGGATTTTACTGTACTTTCATCCAGCATTAACCCTTTACCTCATGAATATTTATACAAGAATTTATGACTTCTTATAATGGCCACTGAATATTTTTTTCATCATGACAAAAATTGAAGAATCAGATCTTCAGATCTTAATTATGTCATAAGCAAATAGAACAGACCCTGATCAAACTACTCCTAATGGAGGTATCTGGTCCGAGTCTATTCTGCTTGCAGACGTAAAGGATTACGGCTTCTATATTAGTCTATATTACTTTCATCCTGCATTAAGCAACCACCTTCTTAATTCACCGGCCATAAGACTTCTATTGAGTGGCCATTTTAGTAGTGTTTTACTGCACGCTACACCTGGCCACACTAACTCACCCCTCCTGTAGCTTCAAACCCCATGCCAAAGTCATTGTACCCTCCGAGCTATTGTATGTAAATGATAACTGTACAGTACTGTTACAATCAACAGTAAACCTAATCCCTAACTACCATCAGAGCAACAAATAAAGGTACATACTCAAATGCTAGAATCGTCATTTCTCCACCAAACCCTATGTTGTGACCACTCTTCAGAATAGCCTCTTCGAGACGATCTTAGGAGTGGTCACAATGTAGGGTTCGGTGGAGAAAACAGTGTGTTCAAAGGAACACATGTGTCACCTTCTGGGAGAAGTGTTACAATAAAAAAAAAGTGTGGCGGACAGACAGACAACGGGAAAGTGATCCCTATGTGACACACTGCCTCTCAGCAGGTGACACAAAAAGGAGTCAATCTTGAAAATGTTTTTTTTACACATCTTCTATGGACCTCTGTACCATTTGGAGACTCAGTACTCCCTCTCCATCAGCGCTGATCTGGGTCTATACTGTTTGCAAAATTTATGACAATGAATGTGTCTCCCTGGTTGAAAGGGTTAAACCATTCTCTTATATTGACACCTCTCTAAAAGTCGCTTTTTGAAACCATTGTAATAAATAAAGCATTTGCTCCATACATGTAGGAGCAAATGCTCTATTTATCACAATGGTTTCTAAACTACACAATTCTAACATGTTGTCTTTTCAGTAGATTTATTCAAAGAGGTTGGTTTTAAAACTAGCCTATGAGGTAACGGATTAACTATTATTTTACAAAGTCATTGACCAGCACAAGTTCAAAGAAACACTACTGGTCATCTTCTGAAAGTGTGACAGAAAAAGAATCTGAACGGACAGACGATGGAGCATTTGGATCTCCAAGTGTCAACTTGCTTACAGCAGGTGACGGAAAAACTATTTTTTAAAACGTAGAAAGAAGCAACACATTTTTACTATGTTCAGAACTACATTCAAGTGCATGGAAATAAACAAAGATAGTCATAGTTGATTTCTGTAACGTATTGTTAGTTTTTTCAGCTGTCCTGTGGATTTTAAATACAGCTTATCTTATCTTAACCCTTTCCTTGTTAGATATGTTTATCTTAATGAATATTCAAGTAAGAAATAAAGATTCAGCTGCAGCTTTCTAATGGTATTTGAACACAGGATTTGTTTTGGGCATTGGCAGAATCTGTAGAATCAGATCTATATAAATGAATATTCCATAATCAAACTGGGTAGACCCTACAGGAACTGTCTGATCTGGGTCTACTTTGCAACAGCGTTAAAAAGACATCTATCAAGAAAAGGGTTAAGACAAAAAAAGGTCACCAATGAAGTGTGAATTATTACACAAGTCAGAAGTGACAAACTCAAGTCCATTCAGTGTGTCACAAGAACTGCTTTTATAGATACAAAAATATTATAGCTGGTGCTTATAAATGACCAATAACTGGGTTTAAGTAAATATATAACATAAAATACACAAAGGTTTAATCAGAGCAACAGATAAAGGTACATACTAAAATCGTCTTTTCTCCAAACTCTACATTGTGACCACTCTTCAGAATCATCTCTTCAAGACTATTATAAACAGCGGTCACGGCACATGGTTTAGTAGAGAAATAAAGGAGTTATTCTTGAAAATGTTTTACACACCTTATCTGAACCTCTGTTCATGTGTTTACATATGCATTATATTTGTCCATACTTTGGACTATAATACTGTAACTCCCATTGCCTTCACCTACATAACCCGTTACCTAATGAATATTCATGTAAGAAATAATGCATAAATTTTACTGAGCTGAATTTTCATCATGGCATCATAAGCCAGGTTAGTTTTCATCACCATGGTAATATCGCCAGGTTAGTTTTTATCACCATGGTAAAAACTGTAGAAATTAGAATCAGATCTACATCATTTCATAAGCAAACACAGCAGACTCTGTTTTTAAGACTACTACAGGGGCGGTCTTATTTTAGTCTGCTTTGTTTGCAGAGCCATCAAAATCAGGTAAAGGGTAATAATTGATTAACTCTATTACATAACAAATGCTCTCTCAATGTGCCCTCTATGTTCTACAATAAGGAGCAATATAACTAGTGGTCTTATTAAAGGGAGACTACTAGTGTAATACAGTGACTAAGGGATTAGAGTAATGTGCCCATTCCTCCACCTCACACTCACCCCTTCCTCTGTGTTATTGGGCATCCCAAACCCATCGTCGGCCTCAACTTGTGGCTATGGAGAATACAGATGTGTGTTACAAACAAAGATTTGACACTTTACCTGAATACTCACACCTGTACGCTACTAGGATTCTAAGGAATATTAACCAATTTTCTTATATTGCTATTAAAACAAGTACATGCAATGCAATGAAACAAAGTATAGAATAAGATATTCTGCTAGTTAACACTGATCCTGATCAAACAGCTCCAACAGGAGCCATCTGATCTGTGACTACTCTGTTTGCAAAGACATATATATGAGAATTACATGGTTCTCTTCCACTCGCCAAATAATTGTCTGAAAAATTTGTCTGCGTAACATTCCAAAGAATTTATATTCAACTGAATGAATATGAAATTGATCAGAACTCTAGACAGGTATTTAGGATATCTATGAACCATATATTTCTCCATCAAATCCTATCTTGTCTGCACTATACAGAATCACCTCAGGGCAATTCTAATGATAGAAATTGGCATAGAAATAAGATTTGGATAGACCAGTACTCTTCCCATCTACAGCTCTGAATCCCTCTTCAAATACAACCATCAGAACAGAGCTCCAGAAGATGCGAAAATTAAAATATTTCCAAGAATAACCTCTTTATTACTCCACCAAACCCTATACTCTGTGAGACAATTCTAAAGAGTGGTCACAATAAAGGGTTTGGTGGAGTAATAATGATTTAACCCTTTCCCTGTTCTATATTTATTACAAATTTCAATACCTACTGAATATTCATGAACAAAACAGCTATAATGAAATATGGAAGATTGAACATTGTAGCCATTTTAGAAAGTAAAGAAACAGATCTATCAAATTCCAAAAGCAAACAGAGCAGACATTGATCAGACGGCTCCTGTAGGAGCCGTCTGATCTGGGTCTACTCTGTTTGCAAATGCGTGAAAACACGCTTATATGAGGAAAAGGGTTAAGGTTTTGGGTATGCACCCTTATCTGTAGCTCTGATCAGAATGCACTTAGGAGATACTGGATTACAATATGCAATCTGAACCAAAACCATTTGCAAATCTCATGAGTAATATGGGTATAATTGTAAGAGTCAACTGTCAATTTTGTAAGCATTCTGTATATATTCTCTGATCACGATTTGCACTGTTTATCATTCACACTCATTTAGTAAAATATTGGATAACCCTATACTCCATAAAAATGCCGTTCTATGCCTTTGCAAACAGAGTAGACCCAAATCAGACAGCTCATGTAGAATCAGGGTCTACTCTATTTACTTATGATATAATATATATATATATATATATATATTTGATTCAACAGTTTCTGTCATGGTCAAAAGTGCATGTGCTATTATTGATTATTAAACAAATCAATATTCATGAGGTCATTATTTCTTACATGAATATTCATGAAGTAAAGCCTTTCATACTGTTAACAGATAAAGGTGTGTACTCAAGTACTACTCAAGTACTAAACTCGTCATTTCTCTACCAAACCATGTGTACTCAAGTACTACTCAAGTACTAAACTCGTCATTTCTCTACCAAACCCTACGTGTACTCAAGTACTACTCAAGTACTAAACTCGTCATTTCTCTACCAAACCCTATGTTGTTTCCACTCTTTAGAATCGTCTCAAAGAGACGATTCTAAAGAGTGGAAACAACATAGGTTTCTTTAGAATCGTCTCTTCAACACGATTCTAAAAGTGGTCATAACATAGGGATTGGTGGAGAAATATAGAGGTTATTCTTGGAAATGTTTAAATTTAAGAGTCTTATCTGGACCATTGCTGATAAGGAATTAAAGGAACCATCCCACTTTGAATTTGCAGCATTCAAAGCATTAACCATTTAACTAATGAATATCCCAGTAAGAAATAATGACCAAGAATACCAATCAGCTGTTCCTTTAACCCTTTCCTCCATGATTATTCATGTAAGAAATAATAATATCATGAATATGAATTAGATTAATTTGTTATAATAACACATTGACACTGGAATTATTGGACATGGCAGAAACTGTAGAATCATATCTATATTATTTCATAAGCAAACAGAGCAGACCCTGATCAGACGGCTCCTACAGGAGCCGTCTGATCTGGTTCTTCTCGGTTTGCAAAGGCGTAGAAAGGCGTATTTATCGAGTAAAGGGTTAAAATGGAATTATGGACAAGAAAATTTTAGAAACCGTAGAATCCAATATATATTATTTCATCAGCAAACAGAGCAGATCCTGATCAGACAGCTCCTAAAAGAGTTGTCTGATATCGGTCTACTGTGTTTGCAAATGTGTTTAAGTGTGTTAATATTAGATAAAGGATTAAACATTTCAAACATAATGCTTGTGCTCAATCTGGCAATTCTGAAGGAATCTTATCTGCACACATATGATATATGGACCACATGTACATGCTTATCTTAACCCTTTCCCTCATATAAACGCCTTTTCATGCATTGCAAACAGAGCACACCCAGATCAGATGGCTCCTATAGGAGCCATCTGATCAGGGTGTGCTCTTTTTGCTAATGGAATTTGATAGATCTGTTTTGTTTCTAAAACTGCTACAATGTTCTACCTTCCAGTATAACTATTTTGTTCATGAGTATTCAGTAGGTACTGAAATGTGGAATAAACCTAGAACAGGGAAAAGGTTAAAGAACGACAATTAAAATCTTGCAAGCATGCCAACATCAATGACTGTTCAAAAGGAAATAGAAAATCAAAAACCACAAAGTTTTGTTATATACACATACAATACAGATTTATCTTAACCCTTTCCTTCTTAGAAACACCTTTCCATGCCTTTGCAAACAGAGTTAACCCCGATCAGACCATTCCTATTGGAGTTTTCTGATCATGACCTGCTGTGTTTGCTTATGAGACAATAATGATTTAATTCTCTAGTTTTTGTCATGGCTAAAAATACCAGTATTCAACAGGCAAATATAAAAATTCACCAACTACATTGATAATTTCGTAGCCATTTTTACATGAATATTCAAGGCGTAAATGCAGAGCTACAGATAAAGGTGCGTACACAAATACTAAAATCATCATTTCTCCAAAGGGACGATTCTTAAGAGTGGTCAAAACACAGGGATTGGTGGAGAAATAAAGAAGTTGTTCTTGAAATTTTTTAATTTTATATATTTACGCATCTTATCTGGACCTCTGTAAATGTTTAAGTTGCATGTATAAATGATGCTAATTCCATCCATGCTCTCACCTCTGAGGTAGCTTGACCACCTAGAAAGTCATCTGTTTGCTGTGTCTGCCCTCCTGCTCCAAATGGATCATAGTCATCAACTGAATGTAGTAAATAAAACATATTGAGAGAAACCGATTTCAAATTACAAATCTTACTACTGTCCATTGCACTAAATGCAGTAAACTTGGATATTCAATTTGAATCAAGATTATTTTTATTCTGTCAGAGTCAGATTATAACTTGGAAGTAGATGTATTGCAGTATATTATAAGCCACAAAGGATATACATTATTTTTCTATAATTTCATTGAAAAATTTGACTTTTTACACTCAGATAGGTGTACAATAAAACATGTGTATAGAAATAGATCCAATATTGTCAATATTTTTCAATAGGGCCACAATTAAAAAAGTGTTTGTTTGCCCTTTACCGACCCTAGATTTTAGAATTGGACGGTAGGTAGGAAAATTATTTTTTTCTACAAAATTATAAAAATGTTTTGGCACCATAGCTATAGTACCTTATGTATGCATCTTATGTAGAACTATAACATCTTATCTCATTTGTTATGCTTTTGTAGCATCATCAATGTCTTAACCCTTTGGCCTTTCCCTCATATATAAACGCTTGGCGTTGACACGTGGGCGTCTTATCTGGATCCAACCTCTTTGTAAATGCCAGTTAGGTCACGCTTAGCATGAAAAGAATTAACCCTTTCCCTCATATAAATGTGTTTTCATGCATCTGTAAACAGAGTAGACCCAGATCAGACTCATCTGATCAGGGTCTGCTCTGTTTGCTAATGGAATTTGATAGATAGGTTTCTTTACTTACTAATGAAAACACAGTAGCAAGTTAAATAACCAACCCTTATTATTATTATACCACATTTATATAGTGCTCTTTTCACACAGGATATGTGCGTTCAAAAGCGCTTCACATAGATACATTTTATATATATGTAAGACTCAAATCGAGGGCCGGTCCCAGATCGAGGGCCGATTCCAAAATCGTGGGCCGATCCAAAATCGTGGGCCGATCCTGGGCCAAAATCGTGGGCCGATCCAAAATCGTGGGCCGATCCTGGGCCAAAATCGTGGGCCGATCCATAACCATGGGCCGATCGTAGGCCAATCCAAAATCATTTGCCGGTCTGAAAATTTTTGAGCGTCCATACACATTCATGGGCCGAATTGAGATCCGAAACTTTTGAGATTTAATATCCGAAAATGCAAACATACACATCTGGGACATGCCCTCGATTTGAGTATTACAGGACCGATACCGAAATCGTGGGCCGATCCAGAAACGTGGGCTAGTCGAGGGCCATTCCAAAATCTAGGACCGGTCTGAAATTTTGAGCGTCAATACAAATAATGGTGAGCCGAAATTGTGGCCCTGATTTCCGAACATGCAGTCATAACAAATAAGTTTACCAATTCGATAATAGTGGGCCTATCTGAAATCGATGTCGGAGGGTGCACATCTTAAATAATTCAATGATAAAAAAGAATGACGACAATATACACAAGAAACACACTTTAATACGGCGTAATTTTAAAACATGTATATAACTAGTTGTAAACATAATTAAGAAGATAACAATTGTAAGGCATTAACTCAATCTCCCCAGAAGCTTTAACCATTTCCCAATTATTATATAGGGTTAAATGCAGGATTGATCCTACGGCAATTTGAGATTTGCGATGCTATATGAGGTTTTTAACGGTCACAAATCATTTTAATGGCGACGCCGAAAGCGGTGTCGTGAAATAATTTAAGCCCGTTAAAAACCTCATATTTACAGTAGGGATATCATTAGGGATGAATAATTGTGCAGTAGCTATTTCACATTTTCATATAATCAACACACATGTTGGGAAAATTAACGTTATCTTAGTCATTTGCGCCATACGCAAACACGTCGTTACGTTATAGAACGTTATGTTTGATTTATAAAATAAATAAGGAAGAATCTGGATAATTCTCCAATTGACACATGTGCATATAAGAGCCGGTCAAGTGGTAACAAATTAAACAATTGAAACAACATGAAATACCAGAATATGTGTCAATGTACACATACGGATTTATCATTGCTTACAAGGAATATCACAGTAGATCTAAGTGTTCTACAACGCGCATTGATGTATTTACACACACTAAGTGTTATTCGTTCGTTTTCGATTGGTAGGATTAGCGACATATATAACACCTTTGTTATATGCCGCAAAATCAGTCACATGAGCCAATAAGATTGCAAGATTAGCTTGAGTTTGTAACGACTTTATGCTCACATGCTTCAATTAAAATGACTGTTTCAGCTGGTACCTATTTACCACGTGGCACATGTCTGTGCGACTGTCTCTGATTTTGTATGTGGTACCAGAATGTTTTTTAATTATTTCCATGCAAACGCCTGGTCTATAAAAACCAGTTTGCAAGAATGCCGTTCCTGCAGACAGCGCCGGATTCAGTCTGTAGTAGACGGCCTCTCCAACATTTGGATAGAAGATAACCTCGTCCTGCAAGTTTGTTGCAAACTGCTCCAACGGATACATTTGCCTGTGGAGGTTTTGACGCTGAATTAACGGACATGCTGCTTTCTTGCGAGGCTGAAATTAATATAGGACTTATATTACTATTTTATAATGAAAAAATGGACATTCAGGTTGAGTTGTACGGTGGAACTGGTATACACAAGCACGCACGCACGTACGCACACACGCACGCGCGCACACGCACCCACACGCGCACCCACACTCACACACAGTTCTTAATACACGCACTCTTAATATCCCGAACTCGAAATGTATGGGATGGGTAAAAAACGTTTCACTCGCCCGTTAAATGTGTGCAACCATGTTTAGAAAGATAACGAAAATATGTTGTTTTAGGCAAAGCTAGGTATTTCAACATACCGGCTCCTGGTTTTCCTTGTCTGTAGTTTTTGTCACCGGGTCACTAAACCGACGCTTGTACATCCCGCGATAGTACTCACTCACTGATTGCTGTAATGTAGTGAAAAATCACATAATTAGCGTTACTGTCAAAGATGATCCTTAAACTTTTTAAAATATTTACCATTTTATTCACAAATAAGAACTGTAATCAAAAAGTTTAGTTGAAACATGTGGTATGCGATGGTGTAGTGGTAACGCGCTTGACTATCAGTCCGGAGGTCCGGGGTTCAAATCCCGGTCCCTATCCCGGTCCCTCCGGAAATTTGCTACAGAGGCTTTTCCGTGTCTCCCACCGCACCTCTCCACCCAGAGGTTAAAATGGGTACATGTGAGGGTCACTCGCCGGTACAGCGTCATATGTTAGCAGTGCTCAATATTGTAGGACAATGACTCAATGACCAGGGGAGTAAATGTACAGTCGGCTGAGTGGTCATTCGGACTGAAAGTAGACTATAAATAGGTAATTTACTTTTTACTTAATGTCATACCGAAAACTCATGTTCTTCAGGCTCGGCTTCAGGGTCAAACACCGGTCCACTTGGCATCGGGTATTCTTTTTCGTTATCATGACAAATCTGCAAAACAACACATATTCATCATTTTGTAATACATATAGAGATATATACGAGATTAAGTCGTCCGCTTTAATGAGACCGAAAAGCAAATGGAATATTTGCAGACCAAAAAGTAAAAAAATCTCAAAAAAAAGGCAAATTTGTGGCATTGTGGTCGTTATAAAAATCATCAATAATATTCAATGAATCTTAGAGCGTACATGTATATAGGCTAATCATTAAGGGACATATATTTTCGAAGTGTGAGATCATTCGAAAGCAAAAGTAGCAATGCGAGTAGCAATGCGAAAAGAGAAAATTGCAGACTCGGTTTTATTAAGATATAACAAAACTCACCGGGTTACTTGATGGGTCATTCTGTTCCGACAGAGAGCACTGAACAACAGCTGGCGACAGGGTCGGCATTGACATAGGTGACCGCATCTGCTCGTCATTCAGTGGATAGAGATCTGAAAATAAATCAGTTCTATAGAATTTGTTTTTTATTTAGTATTAAAATATATCGATTCGACACATACTGTAGATGACGTACAACTTTATATTTGCGTAAGAACAACTGCGACTGCGATGTAGGTCAGCCGGAAGACTTCCCAAGACAGGCTAACAGTAACTTGAAGTTTTCGTCCTGACTCAGATGTGAAACCATTCGGCAAGTAACTGATGCGTTGTAGGTCGGTGGCTCTAAATACTCAGCCACGGGTACCCGTCTGTCCGTTTAACGATAATAATCGTGACAATCTCAAAAAAGCCATGTCAAATGAAACTGTATATGCCATTTAGAACCCAAAACTGTGACCATTGTCTGTTTGGAAAACGACCATTATACAGTAACTGAATCTTACCGGCTGCCATTCTTTCCACGGCTGTAGATAAATTGTCCTCCATTGCTGGTTCTTTATGCGACATTGTTACCTCTGGTGTGCATCCCTCTTTAACCGTATCATCATCTAAAACGTAATCATGTAAAACAATGTAAATCATGTAAATTTAAATGCGTTGTATTGATTTAGAGAAAGACACACACAGGAGAAATAGTTTCAGTTTATGATTGATAGACCTTATGACAATATAATGAATTACCTGCAGCATGACGGCCGTCTTTAATCTCTGTGGATGGTAGCTCATCCTCCAAGTCTGTGACTGAAAGAAACAACAAGACCTCACAGCATTGATAAGCGTTTATATTTCCCAACAGGAACAGGTTTAATCACACATCAAATAGCCGCTTAAACTTGCTAAACCGTACTTTATTTCCAAATAGTGCTGTAATACTATTCCATGTGCAAAACTCACGCTCTTTCTCAGGTGGAAAAAATGTTACTTGTAAGGGCATGCAGTTGAAAGAGATCTATTTAGAATGTGTACAGGTGTGGTTGAACTAATTAAAAGAGTTTCGTTTTAAGTCACACGTATCCTGGTCGTTAGAATATCGATACAGGACTCCAGAGTATAAGCATTTCGTGAATGGTAACTATATATGCCTACCCTCTTGGTTGTCTTCCTCCACGTCTAAGTGGGCGCACTCAAGAAACTCTCGCTCATCCTTCGACAAGCTTGAATATGGAACCTGAAGTGCGTTAAACATTTTATTGATATTTACATCTATGATTCACTCATCCTCATCATCATCATCATCGTAAACATTATCATAAAAAAAGACTAACACCATCACCGTCGCCGTATGCATCGTAGTTGCCGACATCATAACATAACGATCGTCATCGTTGTAACCAGCCTCATCAATCGAGGTAACGACCGAACCAGATGGCATAGTGATAAATAAATGTGTTCAATATTGTAGGTTTAATTGAGATTTTTGTTTACTTTCGTAAAAAAGTACATTAGGGTACGAGAGCAAGTCTCTAGCTTACCTGGTCGTTTAGCGGTGCAGCAAAGTTCGGCCTCCTGAAGAATAGCTGGTACGGTGTTTGTGGGCGAGTTGCTTTGTGGACCCGGTTGTTATAGTAGTAGTAAAACCGTTCCAACGATGACACCCAGTTATTGTCATCCACCATGGTGCGGCGAAAGTAGTCAGTCATTGTTCGGTTAAACCGTTCAACTCTACCTTGAGACTGGGGATGATATGGTCGCCCGTGCATCTGTATGCTTTCAAATTCCTGGGCCACTTTCTCCAAGTCAGAATTGGTGAATTCTCGACCGTTGTCTGAAATACACGAATTAGGCTTGAGAACAGTTTGTGAATACAGGGTCGATGCTTATAAAGCGTTTGAGATTAGTCTGAGATCTGAGTGTGAGATCGTTCTCAAGCTTAAAATTGGCCATATTTTAGCAATCTGCTCATCTCAAATGCTTTATAAGCAAAATGTCCGGTATTGAAATTCTGTGCGGCGGAGGGTGTGTCCTGTGTTCGAATCTCGATAGCGATGGTAAACATACAAATAACTAGAAAATTGTGTATGTAAGACACGGCGATGACTCCGTGGTAGTGCTTGCCTAACCGGACAGACGGACAGGCAGACAGATGACAGGCAGACAGACGGACGGGCATATGCAAACTATAATGCCCCCTTGACTCTCTTAAACGGGGGCATAAAACCAATCCAATTATAATAGATAGCAATCGCCAAGATGTTCATAGTGTTGATGCGGTGATAGATAGCTATACATTGTATACAGAATCGCCATCATTTGAGCAAATAACACACCTGTATTCATTGAATGTTGACTGATATGTCCTAGATATATTCCCTTATATAAATGACAAAGACAAAAACGGGGAAAATGTTACCTGATTGCAATATCCTTGGCGCTCCATAAATGTAAATGAAGCTAATTACTGCATCGGCAACCTCTTTTGCAGTCTTCCCCTTCAGAGCTTTCCCAAAACCCAGCCGTGAGTAGCAGTCAACTATGTTTAAAACGTAATTGAATCCTCTGCACATCGGCATCTTCTTCAAGTCGATTTGCCAGCGACTGTTTGGATATGTTGCCGGGATGGGTCGTCGAGCACGGGTAGTCTTTGGCAATTCAGTTGCGCACATGCACTGCTCACACTTGATCTGAATTAAATACCAGAAAGACATGATTCAGAACATCAAGGTAGCCGAGAGAAAAGTTTGCAACCTGAAAATTGTGCCGCATTAAAGCAGAATAAATTAATGCAGATAACCGCTCGAAGAGTGTACGGTATTATGTTAAAATGGATCACGCAGTGAATTGAGCTGTGTTTAGAGATCAATGTTTTATATGTTTTTTCTCAAACTCTGTAGATTAGATCTATATCAGAAACAAAGTTTCAAGCATGTATATAGTAACTCTATGTGCAAGACGGAGTAGATCTTGTTCAGACGGCACGTCCAGTTCACATTGTAGGTCTAGATGTAGATCTAATGCCAAATATAAAACTTCAAAATATTCGCTCTGAAAACAAAATTTGCCTAGCTACATATAGATCGATCTGTCCAATTAATGTCGCTTGAGACAGGTTTAACTGTAAATTACATACTGTAAGCCGGAACGTCATCATACGTCATAAATAGTTATTTCAACGTCGGCCTATAGTCTGTTTCACTGTTTGACTTATGTGTCCTCGGTTATTTCAATTCGCCAACTGATCGGCAACTATAGTCTAGACAAGTTATGAACGTTTTCTTCCGGTTTCAAAGACATTTATTTAAGAAATATCATAGGCTAAATGACTGTATAGGTACGGATTACAGAATGCCCTTTACCGGGACTGATTCCGAATTTGTACGCAACAAATGGAACCGTCCAAAATTTAATAATTGCCTCGGAAGTGCTGAGTACGAATGCATGTAGAGTCATTTAATTCTGTAATCACAGATGAACATTTATGAAAAAATGCATGTTAAGCAGATCTATAATGAGTTCTTACCTCAGTCTTGAATAACGTGACCAGAGTGTCACGAACTATAGGAAAGTACGACTTCCTTAATGACTCATACAATGAGTCCACTTTCCTATGATCCAGTCCGTGATTTTCACGCAACTTGGAGATAATGTCGTCTTGGCCGAGACACCTTCTGTGGCCTTCTCCAACTTCTCGACTTCTTCTGAATAACGAACACGTTTCCTCTTCATATATATGTAATTTTCGAGAACGTTTTTGCACTTTTTCTCATTCACCCGACACTCTACAGATAGGCGCTTTGGTCCCCACTTTGGATTCTGAGCTTTTAATTTTGCCACTTCTGTGATAAGCCCCATCTCTGCCCAGAACCATTTGGGGTTTGGGTCTTTTGATAATGGCTTTCTTCTTTTTTGGACAAGTTTTACACCGACGTCTGAGAGAGAGTCCATTGTGTCGACGTGTTCTATTCTATTCAACGGTTACAAACATGACGTCATTTACGCCTAGCGTCATCTGTTTTGACGTTGTGTCATTTCGCGCCACCATTTCTTTGATATTTTATTTTCTTTAACTCCGTCAGTCAGTATGTATATTTATAAATGTTAGATCTATTTGCAGTTTTTACATTAGCGCTTATATCAAATTTGTGTCATGTGTATTTTTGTCATTTAGGATGAAGGTTTTTTTGTGGATTATAAATCGGCCCACGATTTGGGGGAACACGGCCCACGATTTTGGATCGGCCCACGATTTTGGAATCGGCCCTCGATCTGGGACCGGCCCTCGATTTGAGTCTTACATATATATATATATATATACAAAACAGGGTATATTCAATGTGTAATTATAGAACATTTCAAGTAAAATATATTTTATTTTAACCCTTTATTGCATTATAAAGATATTATTGCATTGTTAACCAGGAATAGCATACAGAAAATCCAATTAAAAAATATTGTGATATATATTGCGATATGGCACTGAATATCACGATATATCACAATACATTTTCCTGGGGCGATACCCAGCTCTATATTTAACATTTATATAATCTTGATTTTGGTCTAAACTATCAAATCGGCAGTTTGCGTTAATTATAAAATGCCAGCATGCACCAATTGAGAGATTAACATCAAATGTTCATGTTGTATAGACAAAACACTTATTAAGTGTTTTGTCTGTACAATATGAAAGTTATATTTATATAAATCTACCACTTTTAATAAAATACAATGTTATCTTGATCTGGGTCTGAACTACATGCTTCCCAACTCTCACGATTTCGTCGGGAGTCTCCCGATTCAGAAGGCAAACCCCGACGACCCCGATTATTTGACTAAAAACCCGATTTGAAAAAAAAAATCAAAATTGGGTGTATTGAAAATTTGAAATCTTTAGCAGGTCAGAAAATCTTTTGTTTGCCCTTCAGAATTACCCTCATAAACGTGTCAAAGGATTAGCCCCAGGTGGTCCAGATGGTTTCCCTACTGTAAGGGGTTTCACAGATATAGCCACTCAACCGTAAACGTTTGATAACAAACAGCACTTTAATCATCCATTTGTTTATACCAGAAATTGGTCATGATGTCGTAATCGGTCATGATGTCGTAATTGGCTATCCTAGTGATGCACATTCCAATATCGTTTGGTAACTTGGACAAAGACTTTATTCAATTATAGCAGAAATTCTATTCTCATAATTAAGACATATGACATAGAAATGCTTCTCTGCTTCCATGTTAATGACAGCTGTGCTTGGCCTCGTTGTTTCAATGGGCCGAAACACTTCGAAATAAAAGCCCACTTGACTGATATTCATGGAGTTAATTTGTGCACAAAGTTGCTTTTTCATGAATATAATTAATGATAAGGACACTAAAGATGTAATTAAAAACACCATGAAATATTTTTTACCATTTCATACCCTAAAAAAATAATTACAATATAATTTTGAAATGTCATTGGTTTTCGCGAAGATTGTTGATATGGGCTAAAACACGGACTGTTGACTTTTTGGGATTTTAACATTTCTTTGACTGCCCAATGTTTGCAGCAACTAACTTGAACTGACTAAAGGTTAACTACTAACTCATTAACCCCCTGAATGTTCAAAAGGACAATGCAAGTTCCTAATTAGCCTAATCATTTTTTTGTGTGTTTGATAATGAATTGCATAATTACAAACAGTGCAGACCCATATCAAAGGGGCTTATGTATGAGTCCTTTGGTGTGGTTCAACACTGTTTGCATAAGTATACTTTTTATTCACAGGTTCTCTGTAAATGCCTCACTGGGGTTCAATGGATTAAGTCAGTAATTCTTTTGTTTTGTTATGTTTTAAAAAAAAATAGATTATAATTATTCTTTGGTGCCTGGTTTGGAGAAACAAATTTATGTAACAAATTTAAACAATATTAAAAAAAAGAAGCTTTGCCGTTTCCTTCATTTACAACACTATAAATAAATGTAGTATAACAAAATCACTGAAAAATGCCGCGACGCGAAAATCTCCCTCTTGAAACCCCAAATCTCCCTCTTAGAAATCATGAAAACCCCTCTTGAGAGTCAAAAAAAGTTGGGAAGCATGGAACTGTGATTTGGTAGTTTGCGATAATTGTTGGCACGCACCGATTTGAACAGCTAGCATCAAATACATTTGCTGAGACATAAGTATGCAAACATAAACTCTACGAATTTGGGTCTACTATATAAAATAAGGTCGACGAACCGTAAGGTCGACCAATCCATAAATCATATATTGTATTTGCGGACATTTGTTGAAATATTCTTACAGCTAAAAAAATCTAAAATACTACCACCAAATATCGCAGAAGCAAAGTCGCTTGAGATATTCAAATCTCAGGTGACCAAGCAAATCTGACAAAAAAAAGCTATTCCAAAATATCAGTGGGAAGGGGGGTTGTTATTGCGCACAACTGGCAGAGCATTCGGCACGATGAAGGCGGCCAGTCAAAGGAAGAAGAAGAAGAAAATCAGACAAAATTTCTAATTTCTGGGGTATGCGTGATCTTCCTAAAGTGGTGAAAAAAGCGATTTACGGACGTTTCGGTAAATGACCAGTTCGGTAAATTGATTTTATATAGTGAATGGTCCGGACGTTTCGGTAAAAAGGTAAATTATAGTAATTAAAGGTTTATATACCGGTATATCACACCATTTGCTGGCGGATAGCGTTTGATCTGTAGTCACTTTTATCATTATAAATGGGTTGGGTCTAAACTATACGATGTAGTTATAGAAAGGTAAATTTCTATGCCGAATCGGAATAAGCGTTATGAAAGTGGGAAATCGAAAAAAAAAGTGAAAATTGAGTGCCAGTTGAATGTATTTGCAACCCAAAATTAAAATTAGTCCTCTGATCAAGATCTACCATGCAGACGGGGAATGTAATAAAAACACGAAAACCCCTATTTGAGTTGAAAAAATTAGAATCTACTTTAATTTAAGCGAGTTTAAAATGGTGTGTTCCTCAAATATAGAAATAAGTTTATTACAATATGTATGATTATATCATTATTCTTATAATTATTAATATTATGATTATTAATATCAATCATTTCACCTTTAGGATTAATACCATTTTTGCTTTATATTAGACTTATTAAAAATTAGTGATTGCCCTACTTTTCCATCCAATCAACGAGCCGCATTTTTGAATTTTTTCAGACTCTAATCCTCATAAATTTTATAAAATCGACTCTAACTTTCGAAGACAAACCTTCCAGTGCACATGCGCAACAAAACTCCGCCCACTACTAGACAAATCGAACGAGTTGCTGTTATGACGCTATCGACACGTGAACGAGTATACACAAGTACACGTGTGTAAAACGTGGAGAGGAAGACTATGCAATTGCAAACAACTGAGAGGCAGAATTGTAGATAAAATAGTAATTGGGCAAATAAACTGAGAGGCAGAATTATAGACCCAATAGAAAATGGACAAATACATCACGAAACATCCCACCTGTTAAAGCAGGATTATATTGAAAAAGGACTCATGTAAATAAGCAAATAAATTAGGAAATAAGAGCAAACCTGTATTTGAAACCGTAATCCGTTCAACAAAACATAAACAATCGAACCTGTAATCTTTTGTAATTATTCTTATTTCAATATTCTGATAATAATATAATGAATGTTTAATATTAATAAGCTTTATTTTTTATATATGGGGGTAGCAGTGAAGATTTAAATCTGTGTAAACCGAGTAGACCCTGATCAGACAGCATAGGAGTTGTCTGATCTGGGTCTTCTCGGCTTACAAATCTTCGTTAAATAAGTCTGCAAGTTCGGTGCCAGAGAGCATTATTATTTTGCCTCCAGAAAATTGCGTCAAACTGTTTTACACATAGACGGGGAATATTTGATTACGTGACAAAGTCAAATATGGCAATGTTTACAAGAAAAAGGCGCGAAATCAGTTTCACTGTGTAGGATTTTCAAAACATAAACACGTGAGAATATTAACAAAGACGACGTTTGTTTGATTGGTGGGTTTTCTGAGTATTTTGCATAAACGGATGTGGATTTTAGATGTACCATAATCACGTGACTATATACAAGTTTGTCATTGCTCAGTGGGCGGTGCTTATAAACTCAGCCTGTTGAAAAGTAGGGCAATCACTAAATCGGTTAGAGCTTATAAACAGCAGTCTTCGAAAATAAGACGGCCTAAAACGCTTCGCTTCGCTTGCGTTATCGGCCGTCTTATTTTCGAAGACTGCAGTTTATAAGCTCTAACCTATACTAGGACTGGATCATGTTATCCTGTCACGCATATTTATATAAAAAATATATATATATTTCAGACCCCAAAGCGTGGTCTGTAAATGCGGCACGTCTTTAATTATTGTTTGCCATTAATTGTGCCGTCGCCTGTAATCAATTAATTAACTAATTAACAACCTCGCTACACCCAACACTTTAATAAGATGAGCACTACTTCATTGTCAAAAAGTTTGAATCCTGGCACCGCGTAATTAGACGACTGATCAGAATCAAAAGTTTTTTACACACAAAAAGGGTATAACAACGACTCCTTCTCTGTCTGGTAAAACAGTGTAGACCCAGATCATCAATTGGTTTTATCCTTTCACTGCCTTAGGTATTTGCTAACAGTTTGGATCCGTAAAGCGATGACTGATCAGAATTTTCACTGCCTTAGGTATTTGCTAACAGTTTGGATCCGTAAAGCGATGACTGATCAGAATTCAAAGTCTTTCTCACACAAAACGACTATATAACAGTTGATTTGACTCATTGGGCAATAGTTTTTTTTTGCAAACAGTTTGGAGTCATTTATAGGTATTATTGAAATAGTGTATATAATTATTATCTTATTGCAAAACTATGTACATTGTACATATTTTATGGTAACTATTAAATATATATCCAGTACACTTTTCGTTATCAATTATTTTGCCAATATATTACTATATTTAAAAACTCCAATTATTTTCAACACCCTTCGCATGTCCATCATATTCATTGTTAGATCAGTATCCATACATTATACAACTAAAACACAGCTGCAAACGTGGCACAAACATAGTCGAACAGTTTCATTGTTACTGGGAGAGGTGCGATATAAATCTACTTAATCCCTTAATTACTATAATTTACCTTTTTACCGAAACGTCCGGACCATTCACTATATAAAATCAATTTACCGAACTGGTCATTTACCGAAAGGTCCGGCACCCAAAAAAGCTCTGTATTTCACATAGGACACGTTAATCGTTATAGAAACTCGGATAGATTTATGTCGACCGACTTGTCAAACCAAAGTAGGCTTGGAAGACCTTCTCGATCTGGCAAATATGTCGTGCACAATAACATTAAAAGACCAGAGGATAAAACATAGGCTAGCAAAGACGGCATGAGATAAATTATGAAGCCGGGGGGAGTGACCCATCCTGAGCATGCCCTCTGTTCAACGGCTTTACCTGTCCCTTGAGTTCCATTGTCTGTACCGAAATTGTCGTCTTCTAGGCCCTTAAGATCATCCTGTTCACGAGCCAGAAAAGCGGCTGCTGGATCCTCCTCTGTAGTCTGTTGTTCGGGAGCAGGATTCTCGAAGGCGTCTAAGTCTGCCATTTTTGATGTTGAATACGTCACTACCGCTATTTCCGCTCAATACGATAACTTCCGGCTTAAACACTCGGAATTTCCCGTTAAACTAACGGAATTACCCGACCACTTTTCCGAGGTGACCGGAGAGAGACGAGATCTGTCGGTGAAACTAGTGTCACATCTAAACTATTCCATAAGCAAACCGAGTAGATCCTGATCAAATGGATCTTACAGGGTTCGTCTGATCTGGGCCTACTCTGTTTTCAAAGGTGACTTGTTAAGGAGTCGACATTCTAGTGAAGGTTATGAAAGTTATGTAACAGTTACCCCCCATTTTAACGGCGAAAACTGATTTTAGTGGCAATAAGTATGGACCTGATGAATAGCGAGACTGCTCTTATTAGCCAATAAATACAACAAAATCCCTCTAATGCGACTTAATGAATAAACATGGGTATCTTTATAAGCAGGTGGTTGCTTAATGCAGGGCAAAAGTAACGCAGAGAGCTCCTCTAGGAGCTTTCTGCATTACTTTTGTCCTGCATTAAGCTACCACCTGCATCTTGCACCTAGAATTATACCTCTTTTAGGTGGTCGCATTGGCGGTGTTTTACTGTATATTTTAACCCTTTACTCCATGAATATTCATACAAGAATTAATGACACTATGTATATTAATTGGCTGTATTTCTTAAAAAAAAAGACACACACATGATCACACATATATTTAACCGAAACAGAAAAAGTAGAAATAGATCTATACTATGTCGTGAGCAAACAGATCGGGGGTCGTATTCCAGTAGCATTTTAAGTTAAAAAAAAATATCTAAAGCAGAAAAAAATATTAAACCCTCGATAAGACGGCTTCCACATTCATTGCGCACTCATGAAAATGCATTTTTATCACGTAATTCGATTAATTATTATAATGGCACATGGACATGGGAATTTTTGGCCATGACAGAAAATGCACAGCCATATCTATATTATTACAAGCAAACGGAGCAGATTTTGATCAGACGGTTCCTACAGAAGCTGTCTGATCTAGGTCTACTGTGATCGGCGTAGAAAAGCGCTATGGAATACAGGGTTAAGATCCCAGTTGGGATCATAGGATCCTTAAGGGCCTGCGCTGGAAAACAACGCTAAGTAAATAGGGGCCCGTAGTTTGACTCCCGACACTCTAACACTAATAATATATTATTAGTGTTAGAATGTCGGGAGTCAAACTACGGGCCCCTATGGTTGGGATTATTACCTCCACGGTCAAAATATTGTATACACATTGTATAGACTGTTAAAACAAAGCAGCAATATCACAATCGTTTATGTTACATTAATATTGTGGCACTATGTTTTAATTATGTATCAGGGCTAATATAACTAATATACTACAGATAAATTAGCCAGCTTGACTAAAGCTAAGTTGGTGCCTGATCAGTGCCCAAACAATGAGATCTTATCTGGATTCAAGCCTTATTGTAAAATATCTTGAAATGTAAGTACATTATCTCCGAGTTAGAACACCGGGTTAAGATTCCCTGATCTGTAACTTTAGAACATATATGACGTCATACGTTCTATATGACGCCAAGCCATGGAAACCGATGTTTACATGTAATTTAGCACATGGCTTGGAGCTCTCGGCCAATCAGATGCCTCAAAAAGTGTCGACTATATCGTTTAGTTCAACCCTTTTTGAAAAAACCATGGACTAACTAACAGTCAATGGTTCCTGACGACCAATCACCATATAGTTGGGCATCCAACTGAGGAAAATGAGTCGAGCCATGGCATGAAAAAGTAGAATTTGGCATGCACTGGATATATAATATTTGATGTCTTAGTATTCAGAAAATACCCCATGCCACCTGAAATTTTACCCTTGTTTCTCTTAATTAGGTCAAAGGTCAACTAAGTGCATATTTTATATACGTTATTTGAGAAATCATTATATCTTTATCAATTTTAGGTGTAAAATAATAAACATAGTACCAAAATGAAGGTTAAACATTGGCCTTTAATTTGCACTTATTTTGTGTAAAATATATTATTTAAATATTCGTGAATATTAATGAGAACATCCAAAAACAGTACAAAATCGTTAAAATAAACATGTGACGATGATACATGTTGTCAAATTTTCGCCATTGTTGCTAGTTGACAAACATTAATGACATCAAAATAAAGGTTAGACAGAATGCTACTGGAACAAATAACTGTATGCAGTCATACCAGCTATATATTATGCACAAGTACTTTTTAATAGTGATGTTACAGGTTACAGAAATCGTAACCGGTTAATCGCAAGCAATAACCGAACGGTTAACCGGATGAGACTTAAGATGCTGCATAGACAAGTTGGAAGTATTACACCACCCATCAACAATCATTGAAGAGACATTGTCTCATTAAATGACCCGTAAGACAGCATGCTAATTTTGTGACAGTTGCCGTCTGCCAGGATAGCGTTAAAACCGAAAGTAGCTCGATATCACCATTTAGAGTACACAGATGTGAACTAGGTTATAACTATCATTTATCGTGACTTCGGGTTTCTTCCCTTTGTTAAATGAACACAAACTTTACAACACAACATGTAATTCTTTGTTGTTTATTGAATAAAAACTTTGCAGTCAATGTGTATTCATCAAACGCCAATTAAATGTTGTTTGACAAAGTCGGTGTCTACTTCCTAGGCAAATTTGGTTCCAGTAAAACATCACCATCGCCATGGCCTTGCTTTTTACATTGATTTTTATAGAATTCAATATGGATATTTCATTCCAAAGAGTTTGCGGACAATTTGGTGTTTTTTTAGTATTAAAGTGAATGAAGTGATACAAATGATTTAGTTCCGACGTGCTGTCAGACCGAATTTGTTCTTTGTAAGCTGGCAGTGTTTTATACCAAACCGAAATCTGTTACACTTCTTTTATTAGAAATTGTAAATACATGTAAAGCAAATTATGCAAACAGTATTGACCAAGATCTGATGCCATAACTGAGACATATGCAAACAGTAGAGACCAAGATGTGATGCCATAGCTGAGACATATGCAAACAATATTGACCAAGATCTGATCCTATAACTTGTACATATGCAAACAGTATTGACCAAGATCTGATCCTATAGCTTGGACACATGCAAACAGTATTGACCAAGATCTGAGGACTCCTGGTTGAGTTATTTGATAAGGGTCAAGACAGGACGTTGAACCCGTGGATGTCTGGTTTATACCAGTGTCAAACATCTGATTTGGACGAATGTGGGACTGAAAGGGTTAAGTGATTATGCTTTGAAAACAGTGTAGATCAATAGCTAAAGTGAAACAAGAGACAAACTGTGGCCTGTATGCTTCGTATTACATTACCCTCTAATATGCATTAAAGCCCATGCTGCAAAAAAGAAAGCGTTAAAGCCATGATGAAAATGCTGGTATGTGGTTTTTAACATCCATCTTTCGCCTTCAGTAACTGAATAATTTGAATAAATGTTTGCGATCTACAAAGAGAACAGGTGCACCGGTGTATTAAATTGCGTTTGTTTTCGTCATCGTCTCCAGTCCATTGTGATTGGATATTACCTTCTATTCACAACATGTCATTGGAGGTCATGATACAAGGATAATATACAGACATTAATATTTACCACAGGGCTATCCTTTACGAAGCCTGTAATATGGGATAAATGCATGCACATTATGGCAACTCGGGTTACAAACAATAAGGAAAACATGCAGCAAAACGTATCCGACGGCAGCACTGTGACAGCTGCTTCAACATGTTTCCGTCTCATACTTACGCTTAATCCGAAATTTGTAACTTTCTCAGCAACTGTTGATTGGGTTGCAAATGGTTTGGAACCTGCTAAGACACCGCGCTGGCATTATTTCATCTGGTTACAGAATGTATGAAACTTTGCCAAACATGACGCAACTAGTTGGTTAAGTGCTCATTTAACACCGCACGCTCCGTGTTGTTGTAATGTTAAACGATTATGCAATACGTATGATACCCTAGTTAATCAAACAGTTTAAAAAGCGAAGAGATGCTATATATATGTTTACATATAAATATTCTCTTAACCCTTAACCCTTTACTCCAAACATCATCTTTTAACGACATTGCAAACACAGTATACGCTGATCAAACGGCTTAACCCTTTATTTATGTTAGAAATAATGAGCCGTCTGATCTGGGTGTTTTGTTTGCAAAACTTGTTTGTCCCTCACTAAATTTTGAACAAACTACCCTCCATAAATATGGCTCAACCCTTTACTCCATGCATATTTATGTTAGAAAAAATGAGCTGTCTGATCTGGGTATTCCCTGTTTGCAAAACTTGTGTCATTTCAAGGGTTGTATGTAGCACTTAGGAAAATTAAGTGAGTGACATTTTGTCCGTGGAGTAAAGGGGTTAAGCTAGATTTATGGAGGGTATTTTGTCCAAAATTAAGTTAGGGACAAAACGTCCGCCTTGTAAAAAATGATGAGGGACAAAATGTCCACCCTTGCAAAAACACGGGGGACAAAATGTCCACACTTGCAAAACCATGGGGGACATAATCGTCCACCCTGGCAAAATTGAGTTGGGACAAAATGTCTGGGGCCCTTGACCCCGCTGTTTAATGACAACGTGTGGATTGGCCTGATTGGAAGAGGGTAATGGACTAATGCGACACTTACTTATTATGAGAGGGGCATTGAACTATGTATTTGTTTTGAAAATGCAACCTGCTTTCAATATGCCCAAGCGGTTAATCTATTTGCAAAATCGTAACCGGATAACCGGATCAGAAACGGTTAACCGGTTTACCGGTTAACCTGTAACATCACTACTTTTTAAAGTAAAGTGTGTGGGGGTAAATGAACACCTAAACAAAACTTTTAGTTCTGTTTAAAGTAACTAATTAATTTGTATGGATATTTGCTGGATCGGTACAATTAACACCATCGCAAACACATGTTAGTGTGATTTTTAAAGCTGCTTTGAAACATTTCAGCGAAAAGATTTGCACTTGATTTTGCACCCATAAGCATCAGGTGCAGTTGGTACATTTCCAAACCACTTGTAAGGGTTCAGCACCATCTTGCTATGCGTTAGTATCAATAGCATTAATTTCTGTATCTATGAGCTCAGATCCATATACCAGCTTGATAGTTTGCTCAAGCAATATTTAGTTCTACTGCATCCTTTGTTGGTGGAAGCAGTTCAAGTGTTTTCTTAACCTTAACCATATTGAGTAATTCTTGCATCATCAATGGATTCTCCATTGGCATCAAACATCAAACGTCTGTGTCTTGTATGACCGTACAACTCTTCAAATATCTGAAAGCAGATCGGACATGTAAAATATTTCTTCCATCAGGTCTTCTCTCCGATTCCAGTGAAACCAAGGGTTGCGTCACATCCAGTTATTGCATGAATCCCAAAACTGTTCCGGAAGACATCTTGAGATAACTTGCGGAAAATACAATTTTGTTTTCTTGGAGGTCACAGCCCTCATCCAGACTCCAATCTAGTACATCAAAATATTGGCATTTGACAACTATCCAGCCTTGACCCTTTCTAGCAGCATCCAAACCTTGAAGACATGCAAGACAAATAGACAATCCATGTATCCACCTAGTCATAAGTTTGGACACTTCATGTCTGCATTTGCCTTGAATGAAGATATTCTAATGCATCTGTTGAATACTGCAATACTACTACACTACATCAACTCTTTGTTTGTGGCTTCTTCTGCTTCTTATTTTGTTGTGCTTGGCCGCTTTAAAGCAGGCTACTCGCACCATTGTGATATGCAAACAGGTGAGGGAGGGTCCAACGTTCAAATTATAAAAGCAAGTTAAAACATTGCAAACAGAAGAATATTACATAACAGCTGAGATCCCAGCCTGGAAAGTTGAGAGGTATCAACTGATGTTATGGTACCTTGTTCCAGATGATATTGACAACAGAGTGAAAGCAATATTATCTCAGGAACTTGGTCCTGCAAAACCATGGAACGAATCTTAAGGAGTGTCCTCTTGTAGTTGCACCGTGAGGGCATCAAAAGGTGGGTGTCAGCTGCAACAAAATCATTCACGGACCTATAGAACATCGCGGCCTTTACTTTTTTCTGCCTGTTTGAGCAAATCATGTTGAGCATGGCACCAATGCTGCTTCTTTTGCAATAATTCAAATAACAAATCTGGTAGCTCTTTGTTGGATCATCTCCTCACGATTTTTCATGGCCTTGGTATGTGGGTCCAGGATGTGTACTCAACCTGCAGACTGATCAGGGGTTTGTAACATGCCTCCTTGGTTGATTTTTGGCAGGATCTATGGTCCCTGCTTAGAAAGGCTGTAGATCAGTTTTCTTTCTTTATGACCATATCGACATGGGATTTCACAGACAATTGAGAAAACGGTAGCGTCCCAAGGTATTTTGCTTTCTTTGTTGTCTTCCGTCTCTTGTTATGAACAGTATAATTGGTCTCTATGTGTGTCCGCTTGTTGATAATAAGCTGGATCTAGCACTTCTCTGCATTAAACCCAGTTTCTCCCCTTTCCTACAGACTGTCGATGTCATTCTGGAAGACGTCTGCATCTGCTATTGACTCGGCACGAAAATAAGGCGTCAGCGAGGAGTCGACAGGGAGAGCATAGGAATTCCGTGTGGTCATCATTGCCTGTGAAGGAAAGGGAAGGACTGAGAACGGCACATTAATGAACATCGGATGTTATCGGTACTGACCCGGAGGAAACACCTTCCAGCGTGAATAGTTGGATATAATCAAGCATTTTGCAATACACATCATAGTATTGGAGCTTTAGAAGCAGGTGTCTGTAAGACATTTGTCAAATGTTTTGGAAAAGTCCAGCAAGATTGCGTCAATCTAATGACTGGTCCAGACCTGACACAAGGTCATTGACCATATTGATCACTTTGTCTCACAGAATCGCTGCTTCCCGAGTCCATGCTGGCAATGGCTGAGTATGTCAAGGCACTAAGAAAAACCAGGTTACTGTGTATGATGTATTCTATGATCTTACATGTAACAGAAGTTAGGGACACTGGCCAGTAGTTTGAAGGGGTTATTCTGGATCTTGTTTTCGTAAATAGGATTAACGTGACAGTCTTCCAATCACTGGGGACTTTATCCTGGTCAAGATGCCTGGAAGAGCAGAGCAAGAACAAGCGCCAGGGAATGTGCCACTTCTTTCAGGAACCTTGATATGATGGTGTCTAGACAAGTAGCTGTGTGGAGGTTAAGGCCCTTACGAACCTTGCAGACACTATTTATCATGACATGAATAGGAAGGGCATCCGAATAAGGATACTCCCAAATGGCACAAAGGAGAGATAGGTCCTCATGTGTAAAGACATAGTACTAGCGGTTCAGTATTTCAACATTGCTTTGTGTATCGACATGGTTAATGTCATCATTCGTCAGTGGGACTCTCGAGCTGCCGCATGTCTTGCTCCTAACAGAAGCGTATAACTTCTTACAGCTGGTATCTGTCACTAGGTCAATCACATGCCCATCATGCATGAGCTTCATTGCACTTCTTCTTTGCAAGTTTTCTGTAGCTCCATGTATATGTCGTTCTTCTGTACATTGGTCCTCAGCACTTTTTTATATGCACATTTCTTTTTTCGTGAGAAATGGCGGATGGCCGAGTTGCACTATAGCTGGCTGAAGCTGGTGGATGTTAATTTAGAAGGGGTCACTAATTTGAGGGCTTTCTGAATATATCCAATAGAATACAGATTGGTAAAGGGGCTGATTTGCCAAGTGTGCTGGAAACTCAGTCATTTTGATGGGTCATAGAGCATGTGTTAGCCTCCTTCCACAGGTGGACAAGGTGTGGGGTAGGCTTCCTTCGTGAAAGATATTTTAGTCAGTACTATGACATGCTCACTTATTCCGGGTATTGATGTATATCTGTTTAACTAGTGATCGTTTGTGGCAATAACATATACAGTGTTGTCATCACGGATAGGGAATGTTACTCATATCCAGTGGCACTGAATATGTCTATGAGTTCATTTTTGAGTGAGAGTGGATACCTATGGCCAGTAACTGTTAAAACTGCCAATCAATATCCGAGAGAATTCATTTTCCTGCAAATGTAGAAAGGGTTTTGTCATAGGTACTGCTGGTGTAAGTAAAATATATCAATTCATTATGTAAAAACATCGCCATACTCACCAGGAGCTATGGCGTTTCAATCACTAATGATACAGACAGCTAATATAAGTTGTGTACATGTACAATCAAACATACCAATATTACTCTGAGACTATGGCAATAAGAGACTAATCTTCTGGCGTTTTTATTATCATCTCTTAATAATACATCTGCGTGAAGAGGTATGATAACTTGCACAGATTTGTATCAAAGTTATAATTATACCGTATGATAATGTACTGTAAACGTATTCAAAACGATGTTTTCCGAACTTGCAATCATCACAGGTCACTAAAATATTCCTTAAATGTGCCATAAATATATCTATACTTACTGTGGAGACATTGCTAAGAAATTAA
Organism: Azorinus chamasolen; assembly: GCA_963576725.1. NCBI lineage: Eukaryota > Metazoa > Mollusca > Bivalvia > Cardiida > Solecurtidae > Azorinus > Azorinus chamasolen. The sequence goes on along the minus strand of OY755252.1, from coordinate 41,158,135 downwards.
ATGCAAAAAAAGCGTCGAAAATTTTCAAAAATTCTGTTATTTTATACTTTATAGAGATTTTATTACATTTTTCTACTCATTTGACCGTTGACCTAGTTTCTGACCTTCAAAGAGGGTTTTGGCAGTGGCATGGACCAGAACCACAAATGATTACTATCTGGCAACACAAATATGGTATTCAAACATTTCTACTAAAAAATGCCATGGACCTCGAAAAATAAGCGACTTTTTACACCTCGGATGCCCAACTAATAATGCATTTTGACGTCACACCCTACGCTCTCGCGTGAGATTTCCCCCCAATGCACCGTAGGGCTCCTTGATCAGCTGGTTACACTGAACTACAGTAAAACTGAGGTTAAACGACAAGTTAAAGGGAAACGAATTTGCAGTTTTATATACAGGTTACAGTTTAATGCAGTACTAAGGTTACGCAGAAAGCTCCTATTTTGAGCTTCCTGTATTACCTTTATCCCGCATTAAAGCGTTCAAGTTGCGCTTAAAAGGCGGTAGATCTACCACACATAGTGTATTCTTTTATTGGTAGATTGGTTGTAGATGTTTTACTGTAAACAATGAATAATCAAACTTTTTGAGGACATTGAGAAAAGAAATTACACTTTTCAAGTTTTAATGAGTGAAAAGTTTAAAACAATCTTTATCCACAAATTAAAGAAAATTATATATAGAGCTGCTGCAAAAAAGGATCTAGACTAGATATAGAGCGCTAAATTAATTCACTATTCAACAATAACTTTTATTTCAATTACAACATATTGAAAGAAATTATTATTCAGTAGATATATTTAATTGAATACAGTTTCAATATCTTGCATTTAAATTCCAAAATAATGGATTCAGGCACAGTGATTTTCAATCTTGAGCGAAAGAAAGGAGGGGAAATCAGCACGCGTTCGATTACGTCAAATTGATGACGTTTATTTCTTGTTTTTCCTCGAGCCCAAGCCAGTGCTGAGCGCGACTAAACGATATAGTTCGAGGGGGCGTAGAGCGCGACTAAACGATATAGTTCGAGGGGGCGTAGCCCCCGAGAACTGTATCGTTTAGTCGCGCTCAACCATGGTCTAACCTATACTTAAACGGCGAAAATACACTTCTTTGTTATGTGAGAAAAAGAATCTGATGCTCGTTGTCTTTTAAGATCACATGTTCCTAACTCGCCAAGGCTCGCTTAATGACATTTTCTAAGGCTCGTTTAGGAACATGTGATCTTAAAAGACAATTCGCAACAGATCCTCTATATCACAATGGTTTCAAACTACAAAATTCTAAAAATGTTCATTTTCTTTAGTTAATGCTCCTTTTCGGTAGATTTATTTAAAGAGGATGGATCTAAAAATAACCTATGAGGTAATGGGTTAATGGTTAATACAGAGTGAATAGCATGTAGAAAGTTCTCAGAAGAGCTTTCTGCACTAGATCTACTTTATCCTGCATTAAACTGCCACTTGTCTGCAAGACTGGTATTTATACTAAATTGAACGTTCGGTTTAGAGAGGTTTTACTGTACAGTAAACCCCCGCTAATGCGACCACCAAAAAGGGGCATAATTCACAGTGGCAAGGGCAGGTGGTTGCTTAATGCAGGACGAAAGTTATGCAGAAAGCTCCTATAGGAGCTTTCTGCATAACTTTCGTCCTGCATTAAGCAACCACCTGCTTATGAAAACAGCCATGTTTGTTTAAGTGGTCGCATTAAGTGGTCGCATTAGCGGGGTTTTACTGTATTTTTATCAGGATAAGTATAAACGTCATATAACAAATTATATTATTAGGTATTTTTATAGTCTTTCCGACCGCATCAGTCATTTACTGGTTTACACATGATACATACAATGTTAAAACATCCGAACAAACAAAAAAGAAGAGTGAGGACTCAATAAAACATGCTTATATCACAGAGCAAACGCAGGTCAGAATTGCATGCACATCGTATATCTACATTTGAGGCCTGTCCAAGTGCGGAGCAGCTTATCTGTCGATAGTTCTTTGGTCATTTGGAAGGCTTTCTACACCCTAACGGCCTCGAATCTAAATGAGCTTTCCCAATACCTTGCTGTCCGTACATTCGGGATCTTCAGTGTATTCTGAGATCGGAAAGAAAAGAAAAGCGTGTACGTATAACTAATAATTGTAATTAATCTGGTGTCGTGATAAATTACTCATGCATTTAAAAGTTTAAATTACAATAGAGCTGTTCTCACCCTGTTAAGGCGTAAGGGTAATTAGATTCAATTTCATCTGAGGATATATAGTTATTAACCATTTCCCTCATATAAAAAGCCTTTTCACGCATTGTCAAACGGAGAAGACCCAGATCAGGGTCTGCTTTGTTTGCTTATGAAATTATAATTATTGTCTATGGTTGATAGGAACGAGCACGGATACTTCCTGTACATTTTCAATTACAGTAAAACCTCTCTAAACCGGAATTCTAGCAGAGAAGATTTTATTATTATTATTATTATTATTATACCACATTTATATAGCGCTCTTTTCACACAGGATATGTGCGTTCAAAATCGCTTCACATGAATAATTTGCATGTACAAAACTGAGTATATATAATGCTTACAGAATATTTAAAACAAATGAAATTTAAGATAGAGATATCGATAAAAATATTAAAAATGGAATTAATTTAAGAATCATAGAACAAAAATCAAATCAAAATCATCCTTTTCTGTACGCTTTTTATGTCCGTAAATCATAGGAAATAGACGCATGATGTGACTATATTGTGTCAGTCCACTCATATCACTGAAACTGTAATGAAACATTATATATATGGTTAGTGTCGGTACGCCAGAACCACCTGGATTGGCATACAATACTATACATAAGATATAGTCTTACTTATGTAGGACAATGGGTTAACAGAATAGGACACTTTTGTAGCTAATGCATTAAACTACACAATGCAATACAAACATTACAAACAACCCACTAATATAATTATACACCCAGCAAGCAAAACTGGCGAAGGAGTATAATAAAATAAACTTTTTACCGAAATAAATCTATCTAAAATCTATCTAAAATCAGTCCAGCCGACACTGAAATGAGACACACAACGTCCCCGAGCCGCAAACCGGGCGGTTTCAAAGAGATCAGGGACTATCCCTACCATCAAGACCCACCACCCGCACAACACGAGCCACACATCAAGCGCCCACAAACAGTGCACACCTAAAACTACTGACAGGACACTCCTCAACTAATATTTTGCAAGCAGGAAATGTCCGAAAGGAGAGGGATTTAAAAATGTCCCGACAGTCACAAGAGAATGACAGGATCGACACTCCGTGGCTAGGTCTTCATAATGTATGACGATGGTGCCAATATTTCACAAATTTTCTCACCCAAAGCTTTCACTCTTGGATTGCACAAGAGTGTGGCCATATCTAAGCCACATTGCCGCCTGTTCAAAAGCCTTCACACATCCCTTCAGTACCAAAGGATCGTCAACTGGCAATGTCTCTGTAAAGATCCCTGGAAGGTGTCGACTAAATGCGTGAGCCTTCAAGTAAGAAGTCGACTCGCCACATCCAGGAACTAAACAAGGGGTTTGGCGATGATGACATGCCTTCATGTTCTGTTGTAGCTGGACACCCCGTTGCTGCTGAACCTGCTTAAGGACCTCACCCACCTTAGGTTTGGTCTAAGTGTCAGTCATGAACACATCATGCAGTATGGTATGCAGTAAACCTCCAGGTAAGAGGGCTTAAAAAGTGGCGACCGTAAACAGTCGCCCCGTACTTCATTCTCGTTATATTTTCTGGTCCTTCAGAATCATCACGTTCAATGCTTTTATGAAAAATGTGAAGTTATGGAAATTGAATACCGCTTAAGCCGGTGCTGTGGGATGTGAGTAGTGTTGCATTTTTAATAAACTGCTCATGAACAGACTCAATAAAACCGAGTCTGTAATTTCACTTTTCACGTTTCTATTTTTACTTTCGAAGGAACTCGTACTTGCAGAATTTCTGTAGAAGGCCATTTGCCTGTACATGTATTAACATTGTTTGCAAATGTCTTTAAAAGTCCAAAAATGAGTCATGCAGGAAACACCACTTACAGAACAAACAGCCACCCGAACAGCAGCACAAGGAAACAACAAATGTACATAACTATAAAAACACCAAGAGACGCACAAAGACAAATAGGGGAAGATGGAAGTACCGCATTGGAACGGTCAGTGACAAAATTCACTGGGGTTTAAACCGGTTTTTTGGCGCCCAGCCTCACACTTATTCCATCCCCACCCTAAAAGACAAACAGTGTAAATAAAAGCCACACAGGCTTCGCACAGGCTCCGTATCCAACTAGAGACTGCACGGAGATCGCGCGATCTCCGTACAGTCACCGCTCAGTCGTCGTACTGGTAAGCCCCGATCACTTTACACAAATTATCGTATGATGATCGTATGCAATGTAAACAGAAACGTCACAGCCAGTAAAAAACTATCGTAGGAAAATCGCAGACGAAGAAATCGTACGGCCTCCATGGCAAATATAAACTAGTCATTAGTGACGACATACATGTACTTATCACACATCGTTATTGTCGTTAGGATAAATCAGCACAATGCCATTTATTTTGAGCTAGTGTTAATAGTTTGTTGGTTATATATCAATCAACACAAAAGACGTTGCAAACAACGCAACATAAAAGAAACTGAAAGCGAATTCCATCTCCTACTGGTTTGTCCGAAATTCCGGCACCTCAGACAAATTACTTTAAACGTTATTACTGCAGCCGACCAACAATGTAAACTTTTCAGAAGCATCAAAACGAGTTGTAAAAATATAGCAACATATATATTTCATGCACTAGAAATTAGAACAGAGCAATAAACAAAGCTACAGTAAAAGCACTCAAATAGGTACCATTATTGATCTTTAACATAGGTAGCTGCTTAATGCAGGGTGAAAGTCGTGCAGAAAGTTATTCTAGGAGATTTCTGCATGCCTTTCACACTGTGTTAAGCAGCCACCTGCCTACAAAGACATACATTCTTCATTACTAAGATTTCGTAGTATCGAGTTTTTAGTGTATTTCTCTTATACCTACCATAGAAAAAACACGTCAATACCAATTGCAAATCACTCGTTTGCACGAGCTTACACATAATTATAGGTGTGTAGTGCTCGGCATACTGCCAAGCATGTTATTTTCAATATTGTTTCTCTTTGTTTTCTTATCAGTCATTAATACTCATTAGGATGCAAATGAGGTAATTTGCATAAAGTAAACCAAACATGAAGACTCATACATCAACTTATGTTTACATTATATCATTTATAATTATCGCCAAAGTAGGCCGCCATATATTTGTATGTTGCAGGTATTTAAACACGCTCTAATTAGAATGGTTGCCTAGGAAACAAACATATTACCATCAGTGATAAATAATGTGTCCAAAATGTATTTTCCTATCTTGGTGATATTTAGTGATCATTTTAAACTAGCTAAATACTATATTTGCTTTTTTGTTTGCTTTATAAGAGAAAAACTGATGTCTTTCGAAAATTTCAACATCTTTTACTGTTCTCATAAATAATCATGCATATGCAAATTAGTTAATATCAGAAAAGTAATATTTACCATTAAGGCAATGCCTCAACTCTATGTTTGTAACAAATGATTTCATGATTAAAAATAATCATAAAAAATAATTGAGATCTAGCGGAATATTACAGGTAGATGTCAATTTTCCAAACTATCTGAAAGTATCAGTTACCATGGAAACAGTTGCAATGTTGCTTACAGTTCATTGTTTGGTTATCGATCTGGAATACTTTGCTTTCTGAGTATTTTGTCGTCATTTTAAACTACATTTGAAGCTGTTTTCTGATATTGGTAGGATAAAAAGTGAGAAGTTTACGTTATATTTAGATTTGTTTACTACTTTTTATTGTTCTCATTAATATTCATGTGCGTGCAAATAAGGTAATTCCTAAATATAGCCTTTAAACAAAAGTTCAAGGTCTTAGCTTTAATTAGGTACCAATGGTTTATACTTAACACAATTGTTTTCAGTGATATGAAAATTTTTGCAGGTAGGTGTCGACTCATCAGGGTCTGCACTATTTACAAGTTGATTGTGCAACCAATTCACTCCACAGCAGTGATTGCACAGTGAAATATTTGTACACAGTGAAGATACATGTAATTATACAACAGGACATGGGTAAAGAAGGAGAACTGTATTTTAAAATAAAGCAAGCGAAGGGTTAATACTCCAGGACACACGGACAAGACACGTTTGAGTCAGTATATGTATTTCATTTATTTGATTTATTCAGTTACACTCAGCACTTACTAACTTATGTGACATGATGTATACAATAAACATAATATCAAACATGTGTGTGAAGCTGGCTCAGCAATCAACCATCAACAATCAACATTCGTTTTTATATAAGGAAACCGAATGTTGAGCTGGAATGTCGAGCTCGCCCATCAACATTCGTTTTTATATAAGGAATTCGAATGTTGATCTGGAATGTCGAGCTCGCCCATCAACATTCGATTTTATATACAGAAACCGAATGTTGAGCTGGAATGTCGAGCTCGCCCATCAACATTCGTTTTTATATAAGGAAATCGAATGTTGAGCTGGAATGTCGAGCTCGCCCATCAACATTCGTTTTAATGTAAGAAAATCGAATGTTGATCTGGAATGTCGAGCTCGCCCATCAACATTCGTTTTTATATAGAGAAACCGAATGTTGATCTGGAATGTCGAGCTCGCCAATCAACATTCGTTTTTATATAGAGAAACCGAATGTTGAGCTGGAATGTACAGCTCGCCCATCAACATTCGTTTTTATATAAGGAAACCGAATGTTGATCTGGAATGTCGAGCTCGCCCATCAACATTCACTTTTATATAAGGAAATCGAATGTTGATCTGGAATGTCGAGCTCGCCCATCAACATTCGTTTTTATATAAGGAAATCGAATGTTGATCTGGAATGTCGAGCTCGTCCATCAACATTCGTTTTTATATAGAGAAACCGAATGTTGATCTGGAATGTCGAGCTCGCCCATCAACATTCGTTTTTATATAGAGAAACCGAATGTTGAGCTGGAATGTCGAGCTCGCCCATCAACATTCGTTTTTATATAAGGAAATCGAATGTTGATCTGGAATGTCGAGCTCGCCCATCAACATTCGTTTTTATGTAAGAAAATCGAATGTTGATCTGGAATGTCGAGCTCGCCCATCAACATTCGTTTTTATATAGAGAAACCGAATGTTGAGCTGGAATGTCGAGCTCGCCCATCAACATTCGTTTTTATATAGAGAAACCGAATGTTGATCTGGAATGTCGAGCTCGCCCATCAACATTCACTTTTATATAAGGAAATCGAATGTTGATCTGGAATGTCGAGCTCGCCCATCAACATTCGTTTTTATATAAGGAAATCGAATGTTGATCTGGAATGTCGAGCTCGCCCATCAACATTCGTTTTTATATAGAGAAACCGAATGTTGATCTGGAATGTCCAGCTCGCCCATCAACATTCGTTTTTATATAGAGAAACCGTATGTTGATCTGGAATGTCGAGCTCGCCCATCAACATTCGTTTTTATATAAGGAAATCGAATGTTGATCTGGAATGTCGAGCTCGCCCATCAACATTCGCTTTTATATAAGGAAATCGAATGTTGATCTGGAATGTCGAGCTCGCCCATCAACATTCGTTTTTATATAGAGAAACCGAATGTTGATCTGGAATGTCGAGCTCGCCCATCAACATTCGTTTTTATATAGAGAAACCGAATGTTGAGCTGGAATGTCGAGCTCGTCCATCAACATTCTTTTTATATAAGGAAACCGAATGTTGATCTGGAATGTCGAGCTCGCCGATCAATATTCGCTTTTATATAAGGAAATCGAATGTTGATCTGGAATGTCGAGCTCGCCCATCAACATTCGTTTTTATATAAGGAAATCGAATGTTGAGCTGGAATGTCGAGCTCGCCCATCAACATTCGTTTTTACATAGAGAAACCGAATGTTGATCTGGAATGTCGAGCTCGCCCATCAACATTCGTTTTTATATAGAGAAACCGAATGTTGATCTGGAATGTCGAGCTCGCCCATCAACATTCGTTTTTATATAGAGAAACCGAATGTTGAGCTGGAATGTCGAGCTCGCCCATCAACATTCGTTTTTATATAAGGAAATCGAATGTTGAGCTGGAATGTCGAGCTCGCCCATCAACATTCGTTTTTATATAAGGAAATCGAATGTTGATCTGGAATGTCGAGCTCGCCCATCAACATTCGTTTTTTTTATAAGGAAATCGAATGTTGATCTGGAATGTCGAGCTCGCCCATCAACATTCGTTTTTTTTATAAGGAAATCGAATGTTGATCTGGAATGTCGAGCTCGCCCATCAACATTCGTTTTTATATAGAGAAACCGAATGTTGAGCTGGAATGTACAGCTCGCCCATCAACATTCGTTTTTATATAAGGAAACTGAATGTTGATCTGGAATGTCGAGCTCGCCCATCAACATTCACTTTTATATAAGGAAATCGAATGTTGATCTGGAATGTACAGCTCGCCCATCAACATTCGTTTTTATATAAGGAAACCGAATGTTGATCTGGAATGTCGAGCTCGCCCATCAACATTCACTTTTATATAAGGAAATCGAATGTTGATCTGGAATGTCGAGCTCACCCATCAACATTCGTTTTTATATAAGGAAATCGAATGTTGATCTGGAATGTCGAGCTCGTCCATCAACATTCGTTTTTATATAGAGAAACCGAATGTTGATCTGGAATGTCGAGCTCGCCCATCAACATTCGTTTTTATATAGAGAAACCGAATGTTGAGCTGGAATGTCGAGCTCGCCCATCAACATTCGTTTTTATATAAGGAAATCGAATGTTGATCTGGAATGTCGAGCTCGCCCATCAACATTCGTTTTTATGTAAGAAAATCGAATGTTGATCTGGAATGTCGAGCTCGCCCATCAACATTCGTTTTTATATAGAGAAACCGAATGTTGAGCTGGAATGTCGAGCTCGCCCATCAACATTCGTTTTTATATAGAGAAACCGAATGTTGATCTGGAATGTCGAGCTCGCCCATCAACATTCACTTTTATATAAGGAAATCGAATGTTGATCTGGAATGTCGAGCTCGCCCATCAACATTCGTTTTTATATAAGGAAATCGAATGTTGATCTGGAATGTCGATCTCGCCCATCAACATTCGTTTTTATATAGAGAAACCGAATGTTGATCTGGAATGTCGAGCTCGCCCATCAACATTCGTTTTTATATAGAGAAACCGAATGTTGAGCTGGAATGTCGAGCTCGCCCATCAACATTCGTTTTTATATAAGGAAATCGAATGTTGATCTGGAATGTCGAGCTCGCCCATCAACATTCGTTTTTATATAAGGAAATCGAATGTTGAGTTGGAATGTCGAGCTCGCTCATCAACATTCGTTTTTATATAGAGAAACCGAATGTTGAGCTGGAATGTCGAGCTCACCCATCAACATTCGTTTTTATATAGAGAAACCGAATGTTGATCTGGAATGTCGAGCTCGCCCATCAACATTCGATTTTATATAGAGAACCCGAATGTTGTGCTGGAATGGCGAGTTCGCCCATCAACATTCGCCATTATATAGGGAAATATTTTTCTCTGAATATACTGGATTATCTGCTTTCATCTTTGGCACATAGCATCATATGTAGGTCCGCTACAAAAAAATTTGCCCATGGTGTAAAAATTGGACCCGGCCGAGGGGTTGCCACTTTCTATAGGAACATATAGCTAAAATGTTGAAAATGTCTCTGAAACTGGAAGCTCTTAGCTTTCAAGATGGCAAATTACGTCACCTTGAAGTCCGCAGGGGTCAGATAAGGCCCAGCTACATGGGTAGCCATATTTCTATAGAAAAATATAGTGAAACACTTGATTTTTCTCCAATGATTGGCTTGTGAACGATACCAGGGTCATCATGGTAATATTGTTGTGTAATGCAAAGTTTGACCTATTGATTGTTGATAAATTTATGTGAACATGTGCGTCTGGCGTATAGGAATTTTTAAAGATCATACTCAAGTCAAACATATATGTTTGATAGTTAGTCATGATAAGTATTAGTATGTAACTGCTGCCTATTCATTAAAATACATATATTGATTTTAATAACCGCAGGCCTTAATTTATATAATCAGATGTGGCAAATATGTGTCCTATGAAAACATTTACCTTTTAGTTTTTATCTAGGACGTTTTATTGAAGATAGCCCTTCTTAGAAACCGACTTTCCGTTTGAGGAATATACATGTATCTTGAAAATATGCTTTATATCTTCCTTATTACATCTGCATGTGTAAATTTGGCATTTAGTCAATTCTAAAGGTGGTGTCACACTAGAGCGTATGGCACGAACGTATGCGAACGTATGAGAAAAAATGCTCATACGCTCGCATACGCAGATAAACGCTATGGGTAGTATAGGCATACGTTGTATAAGCTGTCATATGTCGGTGTACGTTCTCATACGCAGAGAACGAAACTAATTTTTGAACATGTTCAAAGCAGTTCAGCGTATACGAGCGTATGAAGTATACTAGGTCAAATACGTTTCACATACGGTGGTATGAAGGCGGCCAGTAAATCTATCATATGGATAGCATATCAGTAACGTAATTTTAACGTATGTCTGACGAACGACTAACGTTTTTAACCTATTTCTGGCTATCCATACGCTATTCATGCGCTCACATGAGGTAAGAATACGTTACTTATATGCTCACACGCTATTTATAGGCTGATATACGCTACATTGACGGTGACATAAGTTGACACATGCTCGTATACGTTTCCCATGCATTGCCTATACGCCAGATATACGGTACGCATACGCCTTTCACGCGCTGCTAATACGTTCATCGAAGATAGAGGCGGAAAATTACGGATTCATATGCTCAAAAGTTGTGCGTATGCCCAGGATTTCATACGCACGCTATTCATACGTTCGTCTCATACGCTATAGTGTGACATGGGCATAATTTAACGTATGTCTGACGAATGACTAACGTATTTAACGTATTTAACCTATTTCTGGCTATCCATACGCTGCTCATGCGCTCACATGCAGTATGTTACTCATATGCTCGCATACGCTAGTTATACGCTGATATACGCTACACTGACGGTGACATAAGTTGACACACGCTCGTATACGATTCTCATGCGCTGCATATACGCCAGATATACGGTACACATGCGCTGGTAGTAGGTTCATCGAAGATAGTGTTGGGAAATTTCGGGTTCATACGCTCAACAGTTGTGCGCATGACCAGTTTTTCATACGCTATGCATACGTTCGTCTCATACGCTATAGTGTGAAAGGACCATTAAGACAATTCGCAAGTGCCCATAACCAGTAACACTTTGAGTATGAATTTGAGAACCATGCATTGACAATTGTGATTTCATATTTATAACACGTGATGTTTGATTTTGCAGTTTATAAGAAGTTTAAATATTACAATGGATTAACGAACATGTTTTACAGCTGCTTAAGTTAAATATTAGCTTTTAAATTTGAACTCATTATGTTAATGAATATGGCTATGGACCCATTGTATTTGGAAAGTTCCCAATAAAAATGTTTAAAAAAATGGTGCATAGTATTGTCATATGTCAGGCATATTCAGTTGTGTTATTCACATTGTATGATATTCCGCAAGAGAAATTCTATATAGCTACAATGGTAGAATGGAGGAGTTTACATTCCAGCTTAGCATTCTGTTTCCTTATATAAAAACGAATGTTGATGGGCGAGCTAAACAGTCCAGCTCGACATTCAGTTTCTCTATATAATGGCTAATGTTGATGGGCGAGCTCGTCATTCCAGCACAACATTCAGCTTCTCTATATAAAAACGAATATTGATGGGCGAGCTCGACATTCCAGTTCGACGTTCAGTTCCCCTATATAATTGCGAATGTTGATGGGCGAGCTCGACATTCCAGATCAACATTCGATTTCTCTATATAAAAACGAATGTTGATGGGTGAGCTCAACATTCCAGATCAACATTCGGTTTCCTTATATAAAGACGAATGTTGATGGGAGAGCTCGACATTCCAGCTCAACATTCGGTTTCCTTATATAAAAAACGAATGTTGATGGGCGAGCTCGACATTCCAGATCAACATTCGGGTTCCTTATATAAAAACGAATGTTGATGAGCGTGCTCGACATTCTAGATCAACATTCGGTTTCCTTATATAAAAACGAATGTTGATGGGCGAGCTCGACATTCCAGATCAACATTCGATTTCCTTATATAAAACCGAATGTTGATGGGCGAGCTCGACATTCCAGATCAACATTCGGTTTCTCTATATAAAAACGAATGTTGATGGGCGAGCTCGACATTCCAGATCAACATTCGATTTCCTTATATAAAAACGAATGTTGATGGGCGAGCTCGACATTCCAGATCAACATTCGGGTTCCTTATGTAAAAACGAATGTTGATGGGCGAGCTCGACATTCCAGATCAACATTCGGTTTCCTTATATAAAAACGAATGTTGATGGGCGAGCTCGACATTCCAGATCAACATTCGGTTTCCTTATATAAAAAACGAATGTTGATGGGCGAGCTTAACATTCCAGATCAACATTCGGGTTCCTTATATAAAAACGAATGTTGATGGACGTGCTCGACATTCTAGATCAACATTCGGTTTCCTTATATAAAAACGAATGTTGATGGGCGAGCTCGACATTCCAGATCGACATTCGATTTCCTTATATAAAAACGAATGTTGATGGGCGAGCTCGACATTCCAGATCAACATTCGGTTTCCTTATATAAAAAGAATGTTGATGGACGAGCTCGACATTCCAGATCAACATTCGATTTCCTTATATAAAAACGAATGTTGATGGGCGAGCTCAACATTCCAGCTCAACATTCAGTTTCTCTATATAAAAACGAATGTTGATGGGCGAGCTCAACATTCCAGATCAACATTCGGTTTCCTTATATAAAAACGAATGTTGATGGGCGAGCTCGACATTCCAGATCAACATTCGATTTTCTTATAAAGAAACGAATGTTGATGGGCGAGCTCGACATTCCAGATCAACATTCGATTTCCTTATATAAAAACGAATGTTGATGGGCGAGCTCGACATTCCAGCTCAACATTCGATTTCCTTATATAAAAACGAATGTTGATGGGCGAGCTCGACATTCAAGCTCAACATTCGGTTTCTCTATATAAAAACGAATGTTGATGGGCGAGCTCGACATTCCAGATCAACATTCGGTTTCCTTATATAAAAACGACTGTTGATGGGCGAGCTCAACATTCCAGATCAACATTTGGTTTCCTTATATAAAAACGAATGTTGATGGGCGAGCTCGACATTCCAGATCAACATTCGATTTCCTTATATAAAACGAATGTTGATGGGCGAGCTCGACATTCCAGATCAACATTCGATTTCCTTATATAAAAACGAATGTTGATGGGCGAGCTCGACATTCCAGCTCAACATTCGATTTCCTTATATAAAAACGAATGTTGATGGGCGAGCTCGACATTCCAGCTCAACATTCGTTTTCCTTATATAAAAACGAATGTTGATGGGTGAGCTCAACATTCCAGATCAACATTCGGTTTCTCTATACAACAACGAATGTTGATGGGCGAGCTCGACATTCCAGATCATCATTCGGTTTCTCTATATAAAAACGAATGTTGATGGACGAGCTCGACATTCCAGATCAACATTCGATTTCCTTATATAAAAACGAATGTTGATGGGCGAGGTCGACATTCCAGATCAGCATTCGATTTCCTATATAAAAACGAATGTTGATGGGCGAGCTCGACATTCCAGATCAACATTCGATTTCACTATATAAAAACGAATGTTGATGGGCGAGCTCGACATTCCAGATCAACATTCAGTTTCTCTATATAAAAACGAATGTTGATGAGTGAGCTCGACATTCCAGGTCAACATTCGATTTCCTTATATAAAAACGAATGTTGATGGGCGAGCTCGACATTCCAGATCAACATTCGATTTCCTTATATAAAACCGAATGTTGATGGGCGAGCTCGACATTCCAGATCAACATTCGGTTTCTCTATATAAAAACGAATGTTGATGGGCGAGCTCGACATTCCAGATCAACATTCGATTTCCTTATATAAAAACGAATGTTGATGGGCGAGATCGACATTCCAGATCAACATTCGGGTTCCTTATGTAAAAACGAATGTTGATGGGCGAGCTCGACATTCCAGATCAACATTCGGTTTCCTTATATAAAAACGAATGTTGATGGGCGAGCTCGACATTCCAGATCAACATTCGGTTTCCTTATATAAAAAACGAATGTTGATGGGCGAGCTTAACATTCCAGATCAACATTCGGGTTCCTTATATAAAAACGAATGTTGATGGACGTGCTCGACATTCTAGATCAACATTCGGTTTCCTTATATAAAAACGAATGTTGATGGGCGAGCTCGACATTCCAGATCGACATTCGATTTCCTTATATAAAAACGAATGTTGATGGGCGAGCTCGACATTCCAGATCAACATTCGGTTTCCTTATATAAAAAGAATGTTGATTGACGAGCTCGACATTCCAGATCAACATTCGATTTCCTTATATAAAAACGAATGTTGATGGGCGAGCTCAACATTCCAGCTCAACATTCAGTTTCTCTATATAAAAACGAATGTTGATGGGCGAGCTCAACATTCCAGATCAACATTCGGTTTCCTTATATAAAAACGAATGTTGATGGGCGAGCTCGACATTCCAGATCAACATTCGATTTTCTTATAAAGAAACGAATGTTGATGGGCGAGCTCGACATTCCAGATCAACATTCGATTTCCTTATATAAAAACGAATGTTGATGGGCGAGCTCGACATTCCAGCTCAACATTCGATTTCCTTATATAAAAACGAATGTTGATGGGCGAGCTCGACATTCAAGCTCAACATTCGGTTTCTCTATATAAAAACGAATGTTGATGGGCGAGCTCGACATTCCAGATCAACATTCGGTTTCCTTATATAAAAACGACTGTTGATGGGCGAGCTCAACATTCCAGATCAACATTTGGTTTCCTTATATAAAAACGAATGTTGATGGGCGAGCTCGACATTCCAGATCAACATTCAATTTCCTTATATAAAACGAATGTTGATGGGCGAGCTCGACATTCCAGATCAACATTCGATTTCCTTATATAAAAACGAATGTTGATGGGCGAGCTCGACATTCCAGCTCAACATTCGATTTCCTTATATAAAAACGAATGTTGATGGGCGAGCTCGACATTCCAGCTCAACATTCGTTTTCCTTATATAAAAACGAATGTTGATGGGTGAGCTCAACATTCCAGATCAACATTCGGTTTCTCTATACAACAACGAATGTTGATGGGCGAGCTCGACATTCCAGATCATCATTCGGTTTCTCTATATAAAAACGAATGTTGATGGACGAGCTCGACATTCCAGATCAACATTCGATTTCCTTATATAAAAACGAATGTTGATGGGCGAGGTCGACATTCCAGATCAGCATTCGATTTCCTATATAAAAACGAATGTTGATGGGCGAGCTCGACATTCCAGATCAACATTCGATTTCACTATATAAAAACGAATGTTGATGGGCGAGCTCGACATTCCAGATCAACATTCAGTTTCTCTATATAAAAACGAATGTTGATGAGTGAGCTCGACATTCCAGGTCAACATTCGATTTCCTTATATAAAAACGAATGTTGATCGGCGAGCTCGACATTCCAGATCAACATTCGATTTCCTTATATAAAAACGAATGTTGATGGGCGAGCTCGACATTCCAGATCAACATTCGATTTCCTTATATAAAAACGAATGTTGATGGGCGAGCTCAACATTCCCGTTCAACATTCGGTTTCCCTATATGCAAACGAATGTTGATGGGCGAGCTCGACATTCCAGATCAACATTCGGTTTCCTTATATAAAAACGAATGTTGATGGGCGAGCCGGACATTCCAGATCAACATTCGATTTCCTTATAAAAAATGAATGTTGATGGGCGAGCTCGACATTCCAGATCAACATTCGATTTCCTTATATAAAAACGAATGTTGATGGGCGAGCTCGACATTCCAGATCAACATTCGATTTCCTTATATAAAAACGAATGTTGATGGGCGAGCTCGACATTCCAGATCAACATTCGGTTTCTCTATATAAAAACGAATATTGATGGGCGAGCTCGACATTCCAGCTCAACATTCGATTTCCTTATATAAAAACGAATGTTGATGGGCGAGTTCGACATTCCAGATCAACATTCGGGTTCCTTATTTAAAAACGAAAGTTGATGGGCGAGCTCGACATTCCAGATCAACATTCGGTTTCCTTATATAAAAACGAATGTTGATGGGCGAGCTCAACATTCCAGCTCAACATTCGGTTTCTCTATATAAAAACGAATGTTGATGGGCGAGCTCAACATTCCAGATCAACATTCGGTTTCCTTATATAAAAAACGAATGTTGATGGGCGAGCTCAACATTCCAGATCAACATTCGGGTTCCTTATATAAAAACGAATGTTGATGGGCGTGCTCGACATTCTAGATCAACATTCGGTTTCCTTATATAAAAACGAATGTTGATGGGCGAGCTCGACATTCCAGATCGACATTCGATTTCCTTATATAAAAACGAATGTTGATGGGCGAGCTCGACATTCCAGATCAACATTCGGTTTCCTTATATAAAAAGAATGTTGATGGACGAGCTCGACATTCCAGATCAACGTTCAGTTTCTCTATATAAAAACGAATGTTGATGGGCGAGCTCGACATTCCAGATCAACATTCGGTTTCCTTATATGCAAACGAATGTTGATGGGCGAGCTCGACATACCAGATCAACATTCGATTTTCTTATAAAAAACGAATGTTGATGGGCGAGCTCGACATTCCAGATCAACATTCGATTTCCTTATATAAAAACGAATGTTGATGGGCGAGCTCAACATTCCAGCTCAACATTCGATTTCCTTATATAAAAACGAATGTTGATGGGCGAGCTCGACATTCCAGCTCAACATTCGGTTTCTCTATATAAAAACGAATGTTGATGGGCGAGCTCGACATTCCAGCACAACATTCGGTTTCCTTATATAAAAACGAATGTTGATGGGCGAGCTCAACATTCCAGATCAACATTCGGTTTCCTTATATAAAAACGAATGTTGATGAGCGAGCTCGACATTCCAGATCAACATTCGATTTCCTTATATAAAACGAATGTTGATGGGCGAGCTCGACATTCCAGATCAACATTCGATTTCCTTATATAAAAACGAATGTTGATGGGTGAGCTCAACATTCCAGATCAACATTCGGTTTCTCTATACAACAACGAATGTTGATGGGCGAGCTCGACATTCCAGATCATCATTCGGTTTCTCTATATAAAAACGAATGTTGATGGACGAGCTCGACATTCCAGATCAACATTCGATTTCCTTATATAAAAACGAATGTTGATGGGCGAGGTCGACATTCCAGATCAGCATTCGATTTCCTATATAAAAACGAATGTTGATGGGCGAGCTCGACATTCCAGATCAACATTCGATTTCACTATATAAAAACGAATGTTGATGGGCGAGCTCGACATTCCAGATCAACATTCAGTTTCTCTATATAAAAACGAATGTTGATGAGTGAGCTCGACATTCCAGGTCAACATTCGATTTCCTTATATAAAAACGAATGTTGATCGGCGAGCTCGACATTCCAGATCAACATTCGATTTCCTTATATAAAAACGAATGTTGATGGGCGAGCTCGACATTCCAGATCAACATTCGGTTTCTCTATATAAAAACGAATGTTGATGGGCGAGCTCGACATTCCAGATCAACATTCGATTTCCTTATATAAAAACGAATGTTGATGGGCGAGCTCGACATTCCAGATCAACATTCGGGTTCCTTATGTAAAAACGAATGTTGATGGGCGAGCTCGACATTCCAGATCAACATTCGGTTTCCTTATATAAAAACGAATGTTGATGGGCGAGCTCGACATTCCAGATCAACATTCGGTTTCCTTATATAAAAAACGAATGTTGATGGGCGAGCTTAACATTCCAGATCAACATTCGGGTTCCTTATATAAAAACGAATGTTGATGGACGTGCTCGACATTCTAGATCAACATTCGGTTTCCTTATATAAAAACGAATGTTGATGGGCGAGCTCGACATTCCAGATCGACATTCGATTTCCTTATATAAAAACGAATGTTGATGGGCGAGCTCGACATTCCAGATCAACATTCGGTTTCCTTATATAAAAAGAATGTTGATTGACGAGCTCGACATTCCAGATCAACATTCGATTTCCTTATATAAAAACGAATGTTGATGGGCGAGCTCAACATTCCAGCTCAACATTCAGTTTCTCTATATAAAAACGAATGTTGATGGGCGAGCTCAACATTCCAGATCAACATTCGGTTTCCTTATATAAAAACGAATGTTGATGGGCGAGCTCGACATTCCAGATCAACATTCGATTTTCTTATAAAGAAACGAATGTTGATGGGCGAGCTCGACATTCCAGATCAACATTCGATTTCCTTATATAAAAACGAATGTTGATGGGCGAGCTCGACATTCCAGCTCAACATTCGATTTCCTTATATAAAAACGAATGTTGATGGGCGAGCTCGACATTCAAGCTCAACATTCGGTTTCTCTATATAAAAACGAATGTTTATGGGCGAGCTCGACATTCCAGATCAACATTCGGTTTCCTTATATAAAAACGACTGTTGATGGGCGAGCTCAACATTCCAGATCAACATTTGGTTTCCTTATATAAAAACGAATGTTGATGGGCGAGCTCGACATTCCAGATCAACATTCGATTTCCTTATATAAAACGAATGTTGATGGGCGAGCTCGACATTCCAGATCAACATTCGATTTCCTTATATAAAAACGAATGTTGATGGGCTAGCTCGACATTCCAGCTCAACATTCGATTTCCTTATATAAAAACGAATGTTGATGGGCGAGCTCGACATTCCAGCTCAACATTCGTTTTCCTTATATAAAAACGAATGTTGATGGGTGAGCTCAACATTCCAGATCAACATTCGGTTTCTCTATACAACAACGAATGTTGATGGGCGAGCTCGACATTCCAGATCATCATTCGGTTTCTCTATATAAAAACGAATGTTGATGGACGAGCTCGACATTCCAGATCAACATTCGATTTCCTTATATAAAAACGAATGTTGATGGGCGAGGTCGACATTCCAGATCAGCATTCGATTTCCTATATAAAAACGAATGTTGATGGGCGAGCTCGACATTCCAGATCAACATTCGATTTCACTATATAAAAACGAATGTTGATCGGCGAGCTCGACATTCCAGATCAACATTCGATTTCCTTATATAAAAACGAATGTTGATGGGCGAGCTCGACATTCCAGATCAACATTCGATTTCCTTATATAAAAACGAATGTTGATGGGCGAGCTCAACATTCCAGTTCAACATTCGGTTTCTCTATATGCAAACGAATGTTGATGGGCGAGCTCGACATTCCAGATCAACATTCGGTTTCCTTATATAAAAACGAATGTTGATGGGCGAGCCGGACATTCCAGATCAACATTCGATTTCCTTATAAAAAATGAATGTTGATGGGCGAGCTCGACATTCCAGATCAACATTCGATTTCCTTATATAAAAACGAATGTTGATGGGCGAGCTCGACATTCCAGATCAACATTCGATTTCCTTATATAAAAACGAATGTTGATGGGCGAGCTCGACATTCCAGATCAACATTCGGTTTCTCTATATAAAAACGAATATTGATGGGCGAGCTCGACATTCCAGATAAACATTCGATTGCCTTATATAAAAACGAATGTTGATGGGCGAGTTCGACATTCCAGATCAACATTCGGGTTCCTTATTTAAAAACGAAAGTTGATGGGCGAGCTCGACATTCCAGATCAACATTCGGTTTCCTTATATAAAAACGAATGTTGATGGGCGAGCTCAACATTCCAGCTCAACATTCGGTTTCTCTATATAAAAACGAATGTTGATGGGCGAGCTCAACATTCCAGATCAACATTCGGTTTCCTTATATAAAAAACGAATGTTGATGGGCGAGCTCAACATTCCAGATCAACATTCGGGTTCCTTATATAAAAACGAATGTTGATGGGCGTGCTCGACATTCTAGATCAACATTCGGTTTCCTTATATAAAAACGAATGTTGATGGGCGAGCTCGACATTCCAGATCGACATTCGATTTCCTTATATAAAAACGAATGTTGATGGGCGAGCTCGACATTCCAGATCAACATTCGGTTTCCTTATATAAAAAGAATGTTGATGGACGAGCTCGACATTCCAGATCAACGTTCAGTTTCTCTATATAAAAACGAATGTTGATGGGCGAGCTCGACATTCCAGATCAACATTCGGTTTCCTTATATAAAAACGAATGTTGATGGGCGAGCTCGACATACCAGATCAACATTCGATTTTCTTATAAAAAACGAATGTTGATGGGCGAGCTCGACATTCCAGATCAACATTCGATTTCCTTATATAAAAACGAATGTTGATGGGCGAGCTCAACATTCCAGCTCAACATTCGATTTCCTTATATAAAAACGAATGTTGATGGGCGAGCTCGACATTCCAGCTCAACATTCGGTTTCTCTATATAAAAACGAATGTTGATGGGCGAGCTCGACATTCCAGCACAACATTCGGTTTCCTTATATAAAAACGAATGTTGATGGGCGAGCTCAACATTCCAGATCAACATTCGGTTTCCTTATATAAAAACGAATGTTGATGGGCGAGCTCGACATTCCAGATCAACATTCGATTTCCTTATATAAAACGAATGTTGATGGGCGAGCTCGACATTCCAGATCAACATTCGATTTCCTTATATAAAAACGAATGTTGATGGGCGAGCTCGACATTCCAGATCAACATTCGATTTCCTTATATAAAGACGAATGTTGATGGGCGAGCTCGACATTCCAGCTCAACATTCGATTTCCTTATATAAAAACGAATGTTGATGGGCGAGCTCAACATTCCAGATCAACATTCGGTTTCTCTATATAAAAACGAATGTTGATGGGCAAGCTCGACATTCCAGATCAACATTCGATTTCCTTATATAAAAACGAATGTTGATGGGCGAGCTTGACATTCCAGATCAGCATTCGATTTCCTATATAAAAACGAATGTTGATGGGCGTGCTCGACATTCCAGATCAACATTCGATTTCTCTATACATGTATAAAAACGAATGTTGATGGGCGAGCTCGACATTCCAGATCAACATTCGGTTTCTCTATATAAAAACGAATGTTGATGGGTGAGCTCGACATTCCAGATCAACATTCGATTTCCTTATATAAAAACGAATGTTGATGGGCGAGCTCGACATTCCAGATCAACATTCGATTTCCTTATATAAAAACGAATGTTGATGGGCGAGCTCGACATTCCAGATCAACATTCGGTTTCTCTATATAAAAACGAATGTTGATGGGCGAGCTCGACATTCCAGATCAACATTCGGTTTCCTTATATAAAAACGAATGTTGATGGGCGAGCTCAACATTCCAGATCAACATTCGGTTTCCTTATATAAAAACGAATGTTGATGGGCGAGCTCGACATTCCAGATCAACATTCGATTTCCTTATTTAAAACGAATGTTGATGGGCGAGCTCGACATTCCAGATCAACATTCGATTTCCTTATATAAAAACGAATGTTGATGGGCGAGCTCGACATTCCAGCTCAACATTCGATTTCCTTATATAAAAACGAATGTTGATGGGCGAGCTCAAAATTTCAGATCAACATTCGGTTTCTCCATACAACAACGAATGTTGATGGGCGAGCTCAACATTCCAGATCAACATTTGGTTTCCTTATATAAAAACGAATGTTGATGGGCGTGCTCGACATTCTAGATCAACATTCGGTTTCCTTATATAAAAACGAATGTTGATGGGCGAGCTCGACATTCCAGATCGACATTCGATTTCCTTATATAAAAACGAATGTTGATGGGCGAGCTCGACATTCCAGATCAACATTCGGTTTTCTTATATAAAAAGAATGTTGATGGACGAGCTCGACATTCCAGATCAACATTCGATTTCCTTATATAAAAACGAATGTTGATGGGCGAGCTCGACATTCCAGCTCAACATTCAGTTTCTCTATATAAAAACGAATGTTGATGGGCGAGCTCAACATTCCAGATCAACATTCGGTTTCCTTATATAAAAACGAATGTTGATGGGCGAGCTCGACATTCCAGATCAACATTCGATTTTCTTATAAAAAAACGAATGTTGATGGGCGAGCTCGACATTCCAGATCAACATTCGATTTCCTTATATAAAAACGAATGTTGATGGGCGAGCTCGACATTCCAGCTCAACATTCGATTTCCTTATATAAAAACGAATGTTGATGGGCGAGCTCGACATTCCAGCTCAACATTCGGTTTCTCTATATAAAAACGAATGTTGATGGGCGAGCTCGACATTCCAGATCAACATTCGGTTTCCTTATATAAAAACGAATGTTGATGGGCGAGCTCAACATTCCAGATCAACATTCGGTTTCTCTATATAAAAACGAATGTTGATGGGCGAGCTCGACATTCCAGATCAACATTCGATTTCCTTATAAAAAAACGAATGTTGATGGGCGAGCTCGACATTCCAGATCAGCATTCGATTTCCTATATAAAAACGAATGTTGATGGGCGAGCTCGACATTCCGGATCAACATTCGATTTCTCTATATAAAAACGAATGTTGATGGGCGAGCTCGACATTCCAGATCAACATTCAGTTTCTGTATATAAAAACGAATGTTGATGGGTGAGCTCGACATTCCAGATCAACATTCGATTTCCTTATATAAAAACGAATGTTGATCGGCGAGCTCGACATTCCAGATCAAGATTCGATTTCCTTATATAAAAACGAATGTTGATGGGCGAGCTCGACATTCCAGATCAACATTCGATTTCCTTATATAAAAACGAATGTTGATGGGCGAGCTCGACATTCCAGATCAACATTCGATTTCCTTATATAAAAACGAATGTTGATGGGCGAGCTCATGTTCCAGCTCAACATTCGGTTTCTCTATATACAAACGAATGTTGATGGTCGAGCTCGACACTCCAGATCAACATTCGGTTTCCTTATATAAAAACGAATGTTGATGGGCGAGCTCGACATTCCAGATCAACATTCGATTTCCTTATAAAAAAATGAATGTTGATGGGCAAGCTCGACATTCCAGATCAACATTCAATTTCCTTATATAAAAACGAATGTTGATGGTTGATGGTTGATTGCTGAGCCAGCTTCACACACATATATAAAACTAAAAAACAGGCTGTGAAAACAGGAAGAAACAATTATACAGAAATATAGTTATAGTAACACTTAATAATGTGTATTTAGCGAGGTGGATAATAAATGCATTAAGTATGAAGGACAAGAATTTGCTTAGGTTTAATTGATTGCGTATGTCATTCTCACACATTATGTTTTGAAGTTAATAGCATTAGCGTTTCAAACATTAATATGAGGTAGATGAAGTGTCCTAGCTCTAGTAAAGTGTGGACATCGATAAGGTAATGGAATTCATCTCCGATATCATTTGAATTACATAAAATGCATGTGCGATTGTTACGCTCTATTCCTTGCCATCGCCCTGTTTCAATCGGTAGATAGTTATTACAAAGTCTGAAATTTATAATCGACTGTAGCGGTAGTTCGGATAATTCTAGGTAAAAAATCAAGTTTATGTTCAGTTTTAAAGATCCTGTAATTGAAACATTTTGTAGATCCGTTTACATCCGATCTCCATTTTGAAGGTATTGATAATTTAAACGACTTTCAACAAGGTGTAACAAAGATGCTCTGGATCCATTATATGATTGATTGTTCCAGATAAAGCTGAAGCCGCATTCGTCTAGGATATTCTTGACGTTCACGAGCCAAGGGAAGGCGTGATTGTTGTTGGTTGAATCATTACCTACAACTTTATATGTCGTAGAGGAGAGAGTGTGGTGATTACTGATGAGTTTGAACCAGTAGCCAACCTAGGTACATATACATGTACTGACTCAAACGTGTCTTGTCCCTGTGTCCCAGGATATAGAGGATCTTACATGATAGTTCATTACAAATTCTTTTTCATGAAACTAGTTTACTATACTAATATGGCGTGAGCTATATTCATTATAGTAAATAAAATTAATGAACACGAATATAAAATTCTTCTTTTTATCACTTAACCCTTAAAGAAGCTCTGACTTTAAGAAACACAACTTATTTTAAATTCCCAGTAAATTTACTGTATTATTCATCTTCAGTATATTTGCTGATTATGCATTTTTTATGTTTTTGTTTATATCTGCTATATCTAGATACTATGTTCTGTACATATTCACGTGATTACGATAAATGTATGCATTATATGCAAACAAGACGATGTACCTTTGTATAAGTCTTCAATAAAAATCTGTTCTGTTCAGTTCTGTTCTTAAAATTTCCATAGAAAGTAAAACAGACTATATCTGACGGCTGTTTCGGCCATTGTGTTCAGCGTAGTACAGACGGATTCAAACTGCTTATTCGCATAAAAATGCACTTGTGCATTTTCGCGATTTACGGCCCTCCGTTTTGGCACTCCAACACAGCAGATTATGTGATAATAGTCCTATTTGTAGTTGTCGCTGTAGACAGGTTTTACTCACTGGCACTTGATCGAAACAGACTATAGTTGTGTAATATTTATTTATTTTTTTTATTTTTTTTTTGAGACACCAAACTGAGTGCTCGTTTATTCTCCCCGTCATAGGTATGAGAAGGTCGGAGAGGACCACCCCCATCATACCTTACAAAAAGTGTTTTTTTAGTAGCTTATGTATCATGGTTAGTATACATAATTACATACAATTTTCATATTTTTAACAAAATCAATTTGATAGACTAGTTGTTATAAGTTTAAAATTGTACACAAAAAACATGCTATATGAGGAGATTATGTCTCTTTTTGTGTCAGTACGGTGTCTAAGACAATTTGTTTTTTGAAATATGAAAAGAGAGGGGGGAAAAGGGGGGAAAAAGAGAAAGAGAAAAAAAGAGTGTTTGATTGGGGTTCTCTCGTAATATCTTATCATAAACTGGTATTATGCTTATTATTTTAATTTTTTTTTAATCTATTTTAATTTGCCAGGGCCTTTTTTTTAAATATTGAATATTTGTAGTTTATTTTTCATGATTGTCTTCAAATAAAAAATAATATTTTGACCATGTATGGTCAAATTTTTCAAGGTGGTTATCCCTTGTCGCTATATATTTCAAAGTCTTGTAAGCAGATAAAATCTTATTTTTATATGGAATTATTGATAGTTTTCTTTTGTTCATTTTAGTTAAGTAAATATAGTGTTTGGTCTCCAGTAAAATTATTAAATCTGCAGACGAAAAGGAATTGTCCAAATTGAAAAGGTATACCTTTTCATTTAGAGTAATGTCATAGTTGGATAGTTGTAACCACTGAAAAACTTCCATTAAAAATATTTCTGTTTCTGGGCATGACCAGAGCATGTGCTGAATTGTTTCTACTTCTCCACAAAAAATGCAAGTTGGTTGTTTTGAAATTTTTATAGTTGTGTAATATAATAGTTATATCAAAGTAGTGTATTAATGTACTAGTTGCTATAAATAAACTATAGTCTTTTTCGATCAAGTGCCGGATGTTTTACTGTATGTGGTTTGTTTCTGTATCCCAGATGTCATTGCTGTTGCTGTGTGTTTGTTTTCGTAAGGTGTGGTATGAAAACTATCATGAAAATCAATCATTTCCGTATCTTAGATCAAAGGGCGATAAGCAGCTGCAACGCCTGTCGCGGCGAAACAAAAGACCTAATTTAGCATGTAAAATCAGATCTATGATTAAATTTCAGATAATTATTAGTTTAAACATATTGAAAATATCAGAATTTACAACATGTTTATAAAATTCTTCTGCTCGGCATATTCTAACATCTCATAATACAGATTGTCTATTAACACTTTAAGCACCCCGTATGCAATAATGATAACAGACAGTGTGTCAAATTGATTGCATCCAGATGACACGCCAGTGTCTCATCTGGGTCCATTCTGTTTGCATACAATACGTTTCTGGTTCCTTGTTTTATTACAAATAGTTAATCCTTATTTCGATAACCTCGACCTGTCTAAAAACAACAGTCTGGATCCAGATGAGACGCCGAGTGATCCGACATCTCGATAGGATCCAATCTGTTTGATACCCTAGTATTATGTTGTGGAAATGGCATGCCAGATAAATCAACTGTGATAGCTGAAGTCGATGACATTTTCTACAATCAAACATGTGCTCTGCAAACTAAAGTCGCAGACATTTATATTGCTATTGTCTTATAACAAAAGACTTAACGCATTTGATCAGAACAAAACATAAGATTAATAGATAGGATCGATAACTGATTTAATACCTAGAAGATAACAATTTACAAAAATAAAAATGTGGCTGATTAGATTACGAATAATGATACAGTCCATTAATAGGTTAATATTTGTCACAGAGCCAGTCGGAAATATCTTCTGACATGTGAAGGAGTATCGATAACATTGACCGACGGTATGTAGATGTTAATTATTTTCTATTCTAACACTTTACTCCAGGATTTATTATATCAAAAATATGTTATATATAGATATTAAAATGTTTTGATCTTCTGTATGTATATTATAACTATGTAATATGTACAAGTCTTTGATAAATTATCTGTTCTGTTCTGTTGTGTCATTAACCGTATGTGTGAATATTAACTAGCTTAATTCTTATAAGTGTATATGGACACATGCATTGTGACTATGACAAAAATGTAGAATCAGATCTACATACTTCCATATGCAAACAGGACAGACCATGATTAGACGGGTTTTAAAGCATTAAAATGCGATATATACAGTTAACATATCAACCCTTCTACGCCTTTTAACGCTTTTGAAAATAGAGTAGACCCAGATCAGATGGTTCATGTTGGAGAAGTCTGATCAGCGTATGTTTGCTTATGACATGATCTAGAGCTCATGCTCCAGTATTTGTCAAGGCAAATAAAATAAATTACTGAAAGAAATCCAATCTTTCTATCTATACCTATCATAATACTTCATGCAAAGTGCATGTATTGGCAGCATTACGTTCATTGTTCGCAACAGCCATATGATATAGACGTGCAATAAACCTTGTCTACGGCGACCACCCAAAATAAGTCTAAATGATAAATGTTTAACCCTTTCCTTCATATACAGTAACCCCCCCCCCTAATACGACCACCAAAAAGGGGCATAATTCTGGGTGGCAGAGGCAGGTGGTAGCTTAATGCAGGACGAAAGTTATGCAGAAAGCTCCTATAGGAGCTTTCTGCATAACTTTCGTCCTGCATTAAGCAACCACCTGCTTTAAACGACATCAGTGGCTGTTTATTAAGTGGTCGCATTAGCGGGGTTTCACTGTATACGCCTTTTCACGTAGTTGCAATCAGTGTAGACCCAGATCAGACCGATCCTATAGGAACAGTCTGATCAGGATCTGCTCTGTTTGCTTTTGGAATTTAAAAGATCTTTTTCTTTAGTTTCTAACAATGTTCCACCTTCCATATTTCGTTCGATGTTGTCCATGAATATTCAGTAGGTATTGAAGTATTGAAATGTGTTATTCAGTTGGTATTCAGGGCAGGTGGATGCTTAAAGCAAGGTGAAAGTAAAACAGAACGCTCTTATTGGAGCGTTCTGTTTTACTTTCACCTTGCTTTAAGCAGCCACCTGCCTTTAACACAAATACTAATTTAGTGGCCGTTATAGATGTTTTACAGTAGTTTAATGCAGGAAGACAGTTATGTAGTAAACTCTTGTAGATTCCACTGTTCTTCCAACACTAAACTCATGATTTCCCACTATACCGTATGTATTGAGCACTCTTTATACTCGTCTCATGGTTGATAAATATAGAACATATTCTTTAAAAATTGTTTAATGTATGCATTTTATCGTTGCCTAGTGGAAAATTGGTGAATCTAAGGATCAGTTAAAGATATTTGGGTCTTTTCTGTTTTCAAATGCATTAACCCTTTCGCTGCCAGTGTCGCATCTGTGATTACCTCTGCAGAGAGTTTGGATCCAGATGAGTCACCGAGTGACTCGTAGAGGAGCCATCTCATCTGGGTCTACATTGTATTTGTCATGTTCCACTTTCCTTATTCCCCTGGCTTTAGATTATTTGAATTTTGGAACAGTTCAACGTTAAACGGATCAATAGTGAATTAGTGAATACCTGTGTATACTGTAAGGATCCAGATGAGACGCTTAGATGAGAAACTCATTCTCTTATCAAGATCCAAATTTTTTTCATGCTGCGATTAAACTCGTATATTTATTTGTTTCTTTGCCAAAAGTGATCGTCTGCAATGTTTGTCGTCTGCTACATTTTCCTTCGTTTCTCCTATTACCTTTCAAACACATTGCCATAGTGACGCATAGTTTGGATCATGATGAGACGCCGAGTTACTCGGTGTCTGATCTGGGTCTGGATAGGTATTCACTGAGGCGACATTGGCAGCGAAAGAGTTAAACAAAAAATCAAAAAAATCAAACGACAACTAAAACATGCGACAAATTTGCGACTATAATACGTGGCAGAAAGTTTTACAACGAAATCAATTTTGTAATTATCTTACTTGCACATAGGTCCAATATACATTGGATCCAGATCAGATACAAGGCGTATCTAGTTTCCCTGGCGACCGACTAATCACTTGAAATTCTGAGCATATCTTGTATACCCCACAGAAACCGAGTGCTAAAATTAGTATCAATGGCGGTCTTTCAGACAAACGACAGATTAACCCTTTCCCTGTTGAAAATTCATGTAAGAAGTCACGAGTGTTTATTAGCTGACTTTTATAGAACAGAACAGAACAGAAGATATATTTATTGATTTGTACATTAGTACATCATCATTCATACACATATGTTAATACATATAATAGTCAAATATAATATTTCATAATAAAAAAAACAATATTTTATTATATTATACTATGTCATGTCACGTGATTTGTTATTTAGATTTATTTTATATGCATATTGTTTCGAGGATGAACAGTTCTCATATATTATGACAAAGCGTACAACGTAATGCAACTGCATTTTTTAAATATTTTCCAGGTTTATAATAGTTTTTACATCATCTGCTTGTAACAATGTAAGAAACTTCATCATACTTGGCCTTTCAATAAAATGGCTGTTGATATACTTTTTCCTAAGATCAGCAAAGCATGGACATTTAATAACAAAGTGGAATTCATCCTCTATATCAGGCTGTCTACAATACAAACAATACCTTTCATTTCTAGGTAATCTGTTTCTTGAATATCTACCAGTCTGTATGTGTAATGTGTGAGCCGATACTCTGATTTTAGTAATGTAAGTTCTTAAAGCGAAACGTAAAATATCCAAAGGTAAAATATCCAAATATGCCTCATAACCGAATGCTATTTTTTCATTGTTATAAAGGTCCAATACTGCAGTGCTTTCTTTACCTGAATACCAAGATTGATAGAAATGATCTAACAGACGTTGTTTGAAAATGCTGATTTTCATAATGGCATAAAATAATATCATGCCATGACAAACCTTGATTAGGCGTCTCCTACAGGAGCCGTCTGGTCTGGGAATAATGTGATTGCAAGTTGCGTGAGGCAGAGGATTGATGAAGATGACGCTACAAAAGATGTTTTCCGTGCATTAAGTAGCAACCTGCCCAAATAAGACCGAATGCTTTCTTTATTAAAATTACCGAGTTAGATGAGTACATGTATTCGTTTGTGCAAAAGGAGGAACTAGTTTGGTTTATAAATATTTTATTTCTGCAATATACAACATGCATTAATGTTTAACTACTTTTTCTCAGCCATTGGTATGCAGGAAAATATGCATAAAATTTCGTCCACTTCAAATTACATGTACACCGAAAGTCTTTATAAAAATGCAATCAGATTGCTAAACAGTTTGGAATCTGATGAGACGTCGAGTTACCCAGAGATTCATTTAGATACATTCTGCTGACAATGGCTATCGTTATTTTTCCGTTAGCATATTAAGCATTAACCCTTTACTCCATAAATACGTCATTATACACTTTTGCACACAGATTAGACCCAGATCAGACGGAGCCGTTTGATCAGGGTCTGCTCTGTTTGCTTATGATATAATATAGATATGATTCTATGGTTTCTGCCATGGC